>JANHFT010008783.1:81316-104805 GCA_032467955.1 Pseudoxenodon macrops
TCGTATCCTTATTCTGTATTCATAATCATGTTTATACTTATATCTGTTATCTTATACATGTTTGACAAATAAATAAATAAATAAATAAAATATGTCAATATAGATCTGGTCCTTTCCAAAACCATCAAAAGGATGGTCAAAAACTCCTTGATTCAGAAAGATGAGAAGAAAAATGATTCATCCTCCTATAGTTTAACCCTTGAGCCCAGATTCTCTGTGTACTACAATGTATACCTGCCTTCATTCTTACCTGCAATAAAGAGATTAATCTTGCTCAGTCCTTGAACCTTCTGCCTAATAAACCAATTCCTGATAAGGGTATAAATTTTCCAGAGAGTCAAAATTTACTGCTGTCTCACACAACAATTTTGTTTTAAAGAGAACATAGGAAACTAATACCAGGAAAGGACATCCATCCATCCATCCATCTCCTTAAGTATTGGCTATTCTAGTAACTAGTAACTTCTCTAAACCTTTTGTCTTCCCTTGAGATTACAGGAATTGAAAAGTGGCTTTCGGCATCAAAACATTGTGTTCTGCAATTGAGCTATGCCCCTTCACTTACTGTCACAGTACAACATTATAAGACACACAGTAAATACTACACAGCAGTATTCAGGGGTGTAATTTATATCCACTAGTACATTTCCACAAGTAATAGGCTGATTTCCTATTTCCTAATTTAAAAGCAAGTCAGATTGATGTGTCTGGGAGATTTTGTGAGCCTCAGATTTGCAAGATCTGGAGTCTGAAGCTGGTTTCCTTGAAAACATTTTTGATCAAGAGAATCCAGGCTTAGAATTTGAAAAGACTAACTTAGTTATATGTCTTTGCGGAATCTGAATTGATCCATCATTCATTCAAATCAATTTTCTCTTTGAGAAATTTCCACTAGAGAAACCAAGAATTCAACCAAACAGCAGTGTCACATTGTGACAGTGAGTTTGCAGCTTAGAAATGCTTGCATATTTATGTGTACCAAGATCACAATACGAGAATGTTTGGAATTACTTGAGCATCAACTTATAAATATTGTTGTTGCTGTTACTCCTAGGCATCTATTAATAGCAACCTCATGGACCCTTGATAAGAAGCAGAGAATTATTAGACAATATTAAAAAACACACACATACAAACATAAATATAGAAAAATATGATACTTCAGGAAGGCAGCAAAATTATGATGAAATTATTAATGTATTGTAATAAAATAGGCTTGACAATAGTTTCAGAAATAACTTAAAGGAGTAAAGATGCTCAGTAAATTAGAATGGAAATCAAATTCTGTATGTTCCTATATTAAATACTGAACATCCCAATATTAAAATGAAAGACTGACATATAAATTAGATGATAGTCAGACAAAACAGACAAACAGACAGACAGATAGATGATACATGATAAATAAGGTGTGCCTCCAAAGATATTGTTCAGAATAAAAGAGAATACATACAAAGTATCTCTCTCTCTCTCTCTCTCTCTCTCACTCACTCACTCACTCACTCACTCACTTGCTAGCTACTTATCATCCATCCATAGTTTCTTCATACATCTTATGGCTAATGCATGAGCACAATTTAGAAAGGGAACAACAATAGAAAATCAAAATGTCATTTGCTCATAGACAGAGCAGTTAGCCAAGGTGCAAGATCTAAACAGACCAATCTCAGCATCCCCTGGATTGACTACAAGAAAGCCTACAACTCAATGCTATAGTTCTAAAAATGCCTGGCATTATACAAAGCCAAAAGGATGCTAAGAAGTCAATTCAAGACAGCCCACACAAGTGGCCACCATATGCGGCATACAGTATACAAAGTTGATGCACTATTCCATTGCTGTTCTGCATAGGCTTGAATCCCTTTAGCCAGATAATCGCAAGGACTGGATATGGATACAAATCAGAGGTGGGTTCCTACCTGTTCTATCCGGTTCTATAGAGTAGGTACTAACTCCGCGATGACGTCATGGATCCGGTTCCTTTCGGTGGCTCCGTGGGTGCCGCCATTTTGGATTTTGCTTCTCCGCATGCACAGAAGCTATTTTTGCTTGCCGCGCACACGTGCACTTTGTGCACGTGCTCGAGGTGCGACCCTGAGCGAACTGGCAGTAAGAAAATTCAGAACCCACCTCTGATATAGATGTAAGAGTAGAACAACCACCAGTCACCTTCATGGATGACATCAAGCTATATGCTAAGAGTGAATGAAATATTAACCTGACATGGATCTACAGTGAGGACATTGGGAAGTCATTCAGACTGGAAAAGTGTGGCCAGATGGTAGTCAAGAGAAGGAAGGTAATTAAGACTGATGCGGTGGAACTACCAATGGGTCACACAGTAGATATACAGACCAGTTACAAGTACCTTGGTATCCTTCAGTCATATGGGAACCACAATGAGGAGGTAAGAAAGACAGTAACATCCAAGTATCAGCCAGCTCAATGGGAAGAATACCATCCATACCATCCACATGTATGCCTTGCCTTTCATCAGAAATACTGCCAGTATAGTAAGCTGGCCAAAGGAGGACATGGAAGCTGCTGAAGGTGAGCTTTTGAGAGAATACCTGAAGCAGCAGCAGACATGGGAGGAAGTTCAAGCAAAGGAAATGCTGTGGCGAGATAAGACCTTGCATAGCATATACTATTTACAGCTGAGGTGGCAGACAATGGGAAAATTATAACGGTGGCCAGAAAAGGTTGGGCTACAGAAAAGTTACAGGACTGTAACTTGTTGCTTGTATCCTATGACTTCTTATTGATATTGTTTCCTGATTGCTTACTTGTACCCTATGACTATCATTATGTGTTGTACCTTATCATTCTTAACAAATGTATCTTGTCTTTTTATGTATACTGAGAGCACATGCACCAAAGACCTTGTGTGTCCAATCACACTTGGCCAATAAAGAATTCTATTCTAAGCATTAAAGTTTATACAGCTTGGAGGTGGAAAATATGCATACAAAGGATGATATAGTCAAAATACTCACTTGCCTAATAATTGTGCACATGGTGTATTGATCCATCCTTGTTGACGAAACAATTTTGATTGTCTGGCACAACTTTACAAATGTAAGCATGGATAGCAACCAGTCCCATGATGGTTCTCAACCTGTGGATGTGTACCGCAGGTGTGGCTTAGACGCAGTCTAGGTAGATATATGATAAAACATTAAACGTTTCCTAAAGATGTGCTTAAGGAATTCCAGAGATGAATTGATTGACAAGCATCACTCACAATGTCTCAATGGAACTTTTATTTTCATGTTAACACACCAGCTGAGCTTGCACAGTGGATGGGACCAAAAAGTGGTATGAATAATGGGGGCATAAAAGGCTCTTGAAACTTAGTAGACTGTCTGATCACAGTAGACATCCACCACCACCGTCATCTTCCTTGGTAGGTTGACAACTTACGCCAAAGTGTCTCTGTATGTTCTGACTACAGGTAGTCCTTGACTTACAACAGTTCATTTAGTGACCAAAGTTACAAGGACACTGAAAAAAGTGACTAACGATGACCATTTTTCACACTTACAACCCTTGGAGCATCCTATGGTCACACGATCAAAATTCAGCTGCTTGGCAACTAGTTCATATTTATGACAGTTGCAGTGTCCTTGGGTCACGTGTTTCCCTTTTGCAACCTTCTGACAAGCCAAGTCAACGGGGAAGCCCCAGATTCACTTAACAACCGGGTTACTAACTTAACAAAGGCAACGATTCACTTAACAACTGTGGCGAGAAAAGTCACAAAATGGGCCAAACGCCCTTAACAAATGTCTCACTTAGCAATATTGCTAAGGCTCAATGCTGGGCTCAGTGCTGGTCATAACTCAGGGACTATCCGTACTACAGTCAACCTGTAATTTCTCACTCCTGCTGTTACTTGATTTTCAGTGGACTTTTCAGTGTTTTCCAAATTCCTGGAAAAGGAGGCCCCGGTGCCCAGGGGGCAGACTGGCAGGGGAGAAAGCTCCCCTCTGTGAAGGGGAGGACCCTCGAGGGTTGAGGCCAGGCAAGGTTGATGTAGATAGGTGTGTGTGTGTGTGTGTGTGTGTACAAGAGATGGTGGGGAGAAGGAGGTCACTGAGGGTCGGTGCGGGAAGAGGTGAGATCTGGCCCTGGGGGGGGGGAGCGTGAGGGGGGGTGCAGATGGGCAGGCGAAGGGGGCGGCACCGCCCTCTCCTTTCTAACCCACCGGGCTCTCCGTTATCGGCGGGTCCGGTCCCGCTGCTGGCGGCTTTCTGTCGCTGGACCTGATGGTGCGCGAAGCGGCCGAGATGAACGGGCTGGAGGTGCAGGCGCCGCTCAGCGCCCGCGATCTCCTGGACGCGGCGGTCACTTTCTGCGACACCCGCAGCCTCTTCCCGACCTCGCAGGCGCCCAAAGTCCCGCATCACGGCGGCTACGGCCTGGGCGATTCCGGCGGCGGCGGCGGCCCTTATCTGTGGCTCAACGGGACGCCGAGCCCTTACTTGGCCGGTGCCAACGGTGCGCCCGGCCCTTTCGTGCCCTCGGCTGCCTATGGGACGGGCGCCCGGCAGCTGCTGGCCGCTCAAGCGGCGGCGGGACCCCCCGAGCTCAGCTGGCTCTCCCTGACGGGCCCCCAGCAGGACTTCTTCAAGCTGGTGCGGCCGCCTTATTCCTACTCGGCGCTGATCGCCATGGCCATCCAGAGCGCGCCGGCCAAGAGGCTGAGCTTGAGCCAGATCTACCAGTACGTGGCCGGCAACTTCCCCTTCTACAAGAAGAGCAAAGGCGGCTGGCAGAACTCCATCCGACACAACCTCTCGCTCAACGACTGCTTCAAGAAGGTGCCGAGGCTCCAGGACGACCCAGGTAGGCAAGGCCGGCGGAACCGCTCTTGGAACCCAAGACCGCAGGCGCCGTGAACCAGGAAGCGCCTCCTGGAACTGTCTATGGAGAGTCTGGGCCGTCCATGGTCCCCAAAAGGTGCTGCTTTTTTTCCCCCAAGAGGCACCTGGACTTTTAGGTTTTTTCTTTGAAGGCCTTTCGCTTCTCATCCAAGAAGCTTCTTCAGCTCTGGTGCTCAAAGAAAAAAAGCTCCTGAATATTTATTGGATGAGGAGCAAAAGGCCTTCAAAGAAAAACCAGAAAGTCCAGTTGCCTCTTGAAAAATCACCTTTTGGGGGGCCCTGGAACTCCTTCACCCTGGTTCTCCTTGTTCTCTCTCTGAGAGGCATTTCGGTATTTGATTGACTGTCCTTTCCACACTTGTCAGAGGGAACCTAAGAAGGTTGCATCCCCAGGAGTTTGTTTCCTTGGAAATAAGTCTGGCCATCTACATGCCTACTGAGATTTTCAGTCATCCAGGTCATGGTTGTCCCAAAGTTTCTTTTTCAAAGGGCAACTGGACCTTGTTTTTCCTTGAAAATGTTTTGCTTCTCATCCAAGAAGCTCTTGTGGCTTCCCAAATGTACCTCCATGTCGAGAACATTGCAATAGTCCGACCATGAGATGAGTAGGGCCTGCTTGACTGAGTGCAGGGACTCTTTATCCAGGAGAAACCGCAACTGGCACACAACCCGAAGTTGCAAAGACGCTCTCCTAGTCGCAAATGCCACCGTCTCTTTGAGCAGGAGTCATAAATCCAGGAGAACCCCCAACTTTGGAGAACGGGCCTGTATAGAAACTTAGTTTTTGCAGCAGAGTAAAAATAACGGTGCACGTTCTAAAACAGGGGTCTCCAACCTTGGCAACTTTAAGACTTGAGGACTTCAATTCCCAGAGTCTTAAAGTTGCCAAGGTTGGAGGCTCCGGTTCTAATACACCGTTGAAGCCGTCACCCTGATTTGTCTGCAATGCTGCAAATGTAATGGATATCCCAAAACTGATACGATGAATATATATATGCCACCCTAAGCGTTATATTCTAGACATGGGGAATGTAACTTACCTATTTGCAGTGCAATCTTACACCTGTTCACCTAAGCTTATTTTAATTAAGGGTGCTTTCTCTTGAGTTACTGTGGATTAGATAGCAGCCAAGAATGTAAATATTGCTTGCTCCATTTCTGCCTTGCTGCTTCTCCAAGCCTCCTCGTAGCGACTGATGGATCTTCCAAGGGCATGTGAAGTTTATCTTATGCCACTAATGTGAACTATGCAATCAAAGGGTCATTTTGAGCGGTCATCGCAGCTTATAATGTCACTTGATCCATTGCTACGGTGATAGAAAATCTGTCTCTGTTAGTGATTTGTCACCCCAGCCATGGTGGGTGAGAGTTATAAATCACAAGTGAGAAAATGGCCCAAGTGTAATGCCAGGACTAAAACTCCCATAAATCAGGCAGTCCTGGAGAATGAATGTCAGTTCTGCCATGAATTCTTTAGACAATGTTAGGTGATGTCTGCGCCACTTCCTTTGCCTTGTGTCCTCCAATTACTTTACCCTTTTTAGAATCATTTGCTCTTGATTATTTAAGCATCTCAGTTTCTAGATAGTTTGTGTACCCTCTGCTAAACCCACATGTTCTCCATTGATTCCCAGGTAAAGGGAATTACTGGACCCTGGATCCCAACTGTGAGAAGATGTTTGATAACGGCAACTTCAGAAGGAAGAGGAAAAGACGGTCTGATGCAGCCCCTGGGCCTGGAGCCCATAACAAAACGGAGGACAAAAGTAACAGTTGTCTGGTTCAGCCGAGCCCTGAACCTCGCAGCTTGGGCTCTGGCGATCTGCAGTGCTCTCTGGGATCTAGGAATGACTGCAAATCTCCCAGCCTGGACTCTAGCCATTGCTACTCCACATTCGTCTCGACCATGAATGTTGTGGCCCATGGCCGGAATGGTTTCCCCAGACAGCTTTCTGGTGGGCCGGTATCCGAATTCACACCCGGAAGTCAGAATGGGCCCCATTTGAACTCCTGCTCTCCTTCAAATGGCATCACAGCTTCGGTATTTGAACTCGGTTCCCAGTCCCACTCCAGGATGAATTACTATGCAGGTGTTGGTGGGCAGTCGAGCTGGCTCAACAGCCCTGTCCTAAGCAGCTTTAGTGTGAACAATCTGATTTACAGCAGAGAAGGGACGGAAGTTTAAAATGATGCTGAAAAGCTGGCGCTCCACATTAGCCCCATAAGCAACTGTGGGTCAGCAACCAGTCAGGTTGCCTTATGTAGGCATCCTTCAGCATTTTCAGTTCCATTTGGTTGATGCCATCAAGTGTTGACTCTCAGTGACCATATAGATTTTTCTCCATGGAGATCTGTTCCTAACGTGGTTTTTAAGGTCTCCAAATGGTGTACTCATTACTGCTGGTCATCCTAGATTTCCCTTTCTCTTCCCCAGAGAGTTAGGTCTTCGTATAACATGTCCAAAATAGGATAATTTGAACCTGGCCATTTCTGTCTTGACTTCTTTAAATCTGATATGAGATCCGCATTTAAATGGTTTTATCTTGAGTCGGTTTATCCTGTTCCCTTCCCTTTGTTTATTTTGCATCATCTCCAGTATTATTATTTTCTTCTTCTCCAGTTTTCATCCTGCTGTCTTTCATTTTCACTTGTCCTTTAAAACAAAAGTTAAACTTCTAAATAGCAGCAAATGCTGAAGGGAGTATACTTAGACCTACTTTAGACTAAGGCATAAACTCAATTTAGGTCCCCAATATATCATTTTATAAGATGGAAGTGTTTTCCATAGTACGGACAGTTTCTTCAGGCATGATCTGGGTGTCATTCAAATGGTGAGAGAGGGAGCTCTAATAGAGTGGATACTATCCATCGAAAAAACAGTTTGATGACACAGTTCTTAAGAGTTTCCACAGAATAATCTCCCATCAGAATATATCATCTGCTAATTAGCGGCAAGGGATGCCTATTTCTGACTTTCATCACACACCAAATATTTTGTTGTTGCTTTATGGATCACTAACTTTCTGTCTTTTCTGGTAATTAAATGTAATTACCAACTTGGTAAATATTTCTTAATACACAATCATCTTTATCGACAACCATCTAATCCTTGACATATACTTGAAAGTGCATCCTATTTACCTCAGACTTTTTCAAGGAACTATGCAAAAATCCCTATAATTTCACTTAATGTTCCAGCACCCAATCATTTAGTACTTTTCTTTACAAGCTCAATATTGTGCCTTATCATGGACTAGATTCATCAGGGTTTTTTTCTAAAAGAGTGCACTAACCAATAACAGAAATATTTTGGAAATTGTATATAAAGGATATAGACATCAAGTTTAAGAAAGTAGGTATATTTTGACGAATATTGGAGACACATTTTAGATTTTTAAGTGTATATTAAATCAATGTTGCTGACCATAAAGTGAACTAAATAAAACGTTGTCTTAATTTAATTTGTCCCAATTTTTGCTACATTTCTTACTATGTTTTGTGGAATATTTTGTTTCAGGGCTTCAATTCAAGTGAAGCCTTTACAGGGTTTAAAACCCAGAACCTCATTCATGGCCATACTTGGCTCTTACAAAAAATATAAAGTTACAATCAAAGTTTGAAACTTAAACTTCAGTTATAACCATTCTTACTCTGGAGGAAAACCTGCATCATGCCAACTTCTGAATAAACATAAAATAGCACTGGCTGTTTTTCCACTGAATAAAGTCAATTGTTATATACCTGGGATTACAAAGAAATAGACACTTCGGGTGCATCTTTAAGACAACAGTTTTGATACTAAGAAATGGAGCCACAAATGGAAATGATCAGAGAATGGGAAAGACCATTCAACAATTTAATTGTAAATACTTTCTTCTGCCAAGCATTAAGAAGCTGCTTGACTTTTCTTTAAATAAACATTTAAAGAACTAACCCAGGTACATCTCCATCAAGCTATTGATAACCAAATGGCCTGCAGGCAAATCCTTTAAGGGCTTTAATTTATTCAATGTTTTGGGAGGTTAATTGTAGTAGCAATTCATAAGTATTCAGAAAGAAAAAAGTGATTGCTTTTGCTCTTTTGAAAACCATAAAAAGTATCAGCATTTGCAAAGAGGCTTAAATTGTACATAAATCATAAATGGAAAAGGCATCAGGTCTGGATTTAAGTCAGTTTATTATTATTTTTAAAAATAGGATTTATTTTCATTTCTCTATTTGCAGGAAATAACAACAAATAAATATTAGGCATATGAAAGCTAACTGAAGATGAACTGGGTAATTAGCTAATTATTAATAGATACCAGTCAGGACAGAAATTGTCTTAAAAGTAAATCTCATTACTTTGATCCTGAAATACCAGAATCTTACAACCCGAAGTTTTGTCTGAGTTAACCTCCACAAATTGCAAAGCATACATCCATATGACTTTCTTTTTGAAAGAAAGCTGTGCCTCTATGGGACTCCAAAGTCAGCACCCCTGTCAGTAATGTACTAAATTGCATCTTTCCAATGGCAGCTCTACAGCACCAGAAAGTCTCTATTAAGAAGGCACTCCTGATTTAAATGCAGCGGTGGGTTCGCAAGTTCAAAGCAGAAGGGATTTTATTTAGAAGTAAATCATATAGGAAAGTTGACTTCGGGATAACTAGCTGTGAGTTTCAGCCTTAAGTTCCTTGGCTGCCTCCTGGGTCGGAGCACTTTTCCTCACTCCGGACACTTCAATATTGAAAGCATGCTCCTAAAGATCCTCTAAAACAGGAGTCTCCAACCTTGGCAACTTTAAGACTTGTGGACTTCAACTCCCAGAATTCCTCAGCCAGCTTTGCTAAAGTTGAAGTTGAAGTCCACAAGTCTTAAAGTTGCCAAGTTTGGAGACCCCTGCTCTAAAAAGTCACAGGTAACTCGCAGCTGATTCACTGGGGTTTATTTGTCAAAGGATTCCTTGCCCAACCACTGCTTGGTAACTATTTCGAACTCTTCTTTGGAAAGATAGAAAACCATTTTCTCGACCTAAGAGGAGAATTTGAGTCTCGCTTTGCCCAGCAGAAAAGTTCCACTTTTCTTTTTTGTTTAATCATCACTTCAGGACAAATTTAGCGTTGTCAGATTTCTCAATGGCCACCATCCTTTTCTTCGGACAAACCCATCAGGTCGTCTTGACCTCCTTTCAGATACCTGCACTTTTAATTCGGGTGAAGAATTTGGAATGCAACGTGGGAGCGCCTTCACGTTCCATTTCCAGGAGTCGAGTTAACTGCTTTGTGGGAGCGGAAAAGCAAGGAAGTTCCTCGTCTTATGCGGGAAAACGTGGGAAAGGGACAGTAAGGAAGGGAAGAGAAATGGATTCCTCCAGCGATCCATTCCATGGAAGTCCCCGTTTCCAGGGACTTTGACGGGACTCTTATAGGTCAGAAATGGGTAAGATGGTTCCTATTAGGTAGTTCCTATCAGGTCCCATCAGATCCAAACCTATCTTGCAGGAATATGCCTCTATAGGGCATCTGTGAGGGTTATGGGTGGGAGGGAGGGAGGGGAGAACTATTCTAGCACTCAGACAGAAGTTTCAAGAGACTTCAAGCAGTGCTTTTAAACCATAGAAGCTGTTGTAAAAGCAACTCACCCTTCCTGCTGTTGTTCCCAGCATTCACTTTAAGCTAATAAAGGTGAACAAAATGGAAGTACAGAAAGTGCTTTTAGAATGAATGCTTTTTCACTGTTTAATGGGAACTTTCTTTGAGGCCCTATTAATGTGAGATGTATATATATATTGCAAAAATCTCAAGAAGTATTTTACAAGCCCGGCGATAAATCTCTTCTCAGTTATTTCAAAGGTGGAGAAGCAGAGCTTTAAGGAAGACGTTGCAAAACTAAAAGCAGGTTAACCAAATCAGTTCAGGAAATCCTGAATGGATTCGAAAGCTAATCTTCGTTCTACCAGAATGTAGTATGGAAATTATTCTACTTTTCTAACTATTCTACTCTAATGTCACAATAGATAGAAGTTCAGGGGGAGCCTGGTGAGACATAACTGTCCATTTATCTCCACATTTCATCCTTCCCCTTTAAAAAAATAACACTTGTGTCCTCTAATGTACACCTGGAGGGTCAAAGGGCAAAAGGATTCCTTTTTCAGTGTAGTTATCTTGCCAGTGGAGTTCGGAGTGCTTTATCATGTTACTTAATAAGAATCTGCCTTAACCATGTCTGGAATGCAATCTCCCGGTTAAGAAAAACCTTAAGTTGGAGCTAGAGAAACTGCTTCAGGAGAAGCAGCCGCAGAAGAACCTACACACACACACACACACACACACACACACACACACACACACACACACACACACCCCTTCCCACAAGCTGACAGCAGAAGTGTTCTACAGTCCATTCCTGAAGCAGCCTAACCTCAAAGTAGAAGGACACTCCAGCAATGATGAATCTCTGCTCTCTCATTGACAGAAAAATTTCTTCTAAGGAAGTTACAGAGGAAGACCAAACATACTTGGGTGTTTTTCCTGAGCAATCCCTCAGCTTCTTGGCAAACATCCTGGAAGGAGCTAAAAGGAAATCTAATCAAGCTTAAGAAAGGAAGCCAGAAATACCTTCCCCCCCTCTTACCCGGATGCAAAATTCAGGTCTGAGAAATGGACTGGGCTTAAGTTCCAGGAATATTTTCTGAGGGGGCACAGAGTAGTTCCTCCTGTTATTGATAAAGACATATGAGGCACAGTTCTTTTCCTTGGATACATGACCATGTCCTCAATTCATTCCCAGCCTGAAGCTGACATTAGATATACTTGTTTTCAAGTAGTAGTTATTGTTCAGTCACTAAGTTGTGTCCAACTCTTTGCGGTCCCCATGAACCACAGCACAACAGGCCCCCACTGTCCTCCACTGTCTCCCAGAATCTGCCCAAACTCCTGCACACATTTTTGATGACACTGTCTAACCATTTCAAGTAGTGCCTTCCTCCTTAAGATGGCACAATCTGCCACAACGTCAAAGTAATAAATCATCTATCATTCATTAATTTTGAGCCAAGATCAGCTGATCTATTGTGGATATGATTTGGTGTGTTTTGGGAATAGTGGAAGGTACAACGTGCCTTTTCTGGTCACTAGCCAGTCTCTGCATACGTTTCTCCCAGCCTTCTTGCCTTCTTCATCCATTAGTTGTTTCCTGGGTTCCTTTTATTTATTTATTTTTATTTTATTCATTAAATTTATTTGCCCCATTACCATTTTGTCCCATTACCTCAATCTATTTCCATTCTACCTCCCTTTGATACCAACCAGGTAGATGAGAGTGGACTTTTCCTGCATTTGGGAATGTGAAAGACATATATGCGTGCTGATCCCATTTATTCTAAAAGCAGGGGTCTCCAACTTTGGCAACTTTAAGACTTGAGGACTTCAAGTCCAAGAATTCTCCGGCCAGGATGAGGAATTCTGGGAACTGAAGTCAGAATATAAAATACAGAATAATAAGTTGGAAGGGGACCTTGGAGGTCTTCTAGTCCAACCTCCTGCTCAGATAGGACGCTCTATATCATTTCAGACAAATGGTTGTCCAATCTCTTCTTAAAACCTCCAGTATTGGAGCACCTACAACTTCTGGAAGCAAATAGTTGCACTGATTGTTCTAACAGGAGATTTCTCCTTAGAGCAAGGTTGCTTCTCTCCTTGATTAGTTTCCACCCACTGCTTCTTGTCCTGCCCTCAGGTGCTTTGGAGAATAGCTTGATATCATGTCACCCCCGCAGTCCTTCTTTTCATTAAATTAGACATACCCAATTCCATCAACCATTCTTTATATGTTTTAACTTCCAGTCCCCTAATCATCTTTGACTTAGTCCACAAGTCTTAAAGTTGCCAAGGTTGGATACCCCTGTTCTAAAGTGTATCTTCATTCTCAGACTCAGTGTTGCTTTCCTTCATTGTGGAATCCAGATAATATGACACTGAACTTGCTTTTGTGGCTTCTCAATCACTCTCTTGCTCCATAAAGAAGAACTCTGATCCAGCAGCTAATTTCAGTCTCCCCTCTCAATGGGACCTAAGTAATTACACAATCATAATAAGGTCTCTCTCCCACTCTCTCTGGGGTTATTTTTGCCCTGGGGCTCTCTCATATATTAATTTATTTTTTCTAACGCAGGAGTGGCAAATAATACCAGCTGAGAGAAGTTCAAGCACTTCTGAAGATCAACCCTTCCATTCCTATGGAAAGTCCTGATTGGTGGATGTTTTCCCCCATTGGCTGGGGAGATGTGGAATGGGGTGTCAGGGAAGCCAGAGGAAAGAGCCAATCACATGTTCTCTATGGAAATAAACTTTGATAAATCAGGACAACTCCATTTAGCAGTGATTCGGAACAGGTGCAAGGGAGAGATTGGCAGTGGGTACAACCAAAATTATACCAGTAACAGTTTTGTTTTGTGATGCCTCAGGGCTGGGTGAATAAAATTTTAACAGTTGCAGGGGAAAGGTTCTAAGAGAGAAAACATTTTTCCCCCTGAAATCAAAGGAAGTAAATTAAGTAAAGTATTTCTTAACAGATTCCCAGCAGCCCACTTTGATTTTATCTGCTCTGGTGAGAAATTAAAGTGACAATGAAGCAACGGCCAAGCCAGAGAACACAAAACTCCTGATCTGGCTATATAGGATGGAAACGCCTTACATGGGAATGAGGTGCTCATTTTCTTGGGGGAGGGGAAGAAGAGGGAGGGAGAGGACCTTATTTTCTAAGAGGGGGATAGGTGGGGGTGAGGGAGTTACAGGTCGCTGCAGATCTGCTTGCGTGCCTTTCTCAGGCGCGTAGCCTCAAGGAGTCAATCACAAAGCAAACAGGATGCTGTTGTAGAAGTGAGGATATTTGTTTATGCACACACACACACACACACACACACACATATTGAAACATTGAATTGGGCTGTTATTTCTGCTTAAAAATTGGAATGGTGGAATCATTATAACAACACACTAAGCACCAGAAAATAAAAAGTAAGAAGTCCCTTGAGTCAGGATTGACTCCTGTTGATTCTATAGGCACTTTCATATTGTTTTCCAGATTAATAGCCATAGCACTTAGACTTATATACCACTTCACAGTGCTTTACAGGCCTCTCTAAGCAGTTTACAGAGCCAGCATGTTACCCCCAACAATCTGCGTCTTCATTTTATTGATCACGGAAGGATGGAAGGCTCAGTCAACCTTGAGTCGGTCAGGTTCAAACTCCTGGCAGTCAGCAGAATTAGCCCGCAATACTGCATTCTAACCACTGCGCCACCACAGCTCCTAATCTATGGAGGTCATTCTCTTCTGGTTTTTTTTTAATCCACCTTACAAGTTGCTGTGAAGATAAAATATTAAAATACTTCACCATCCTATAAAACTTCAAACATGTGTTTAACAGTCACAATCACATAATATTTCAGGGACTGGAAGAAGAATTGTAGTAAATAAGAAGCCAAGCAACGTGCTTAGTACATCATCATTGCTATATAGAAACTCATATTTTAAAGTTGTGAGTTTGGAGAATGTGTTTATTTCACCTCCCCAACCAAACCCAACCAAAAATTAAGCCCGTATACATAAATCTGGCCTGGCACTTAGTCATTCCTTTTTCAGTTGAAAAGAATACTATATGACCTATGGCTGGTTAGTGAGTAGCTCCTCTCCAAGAGGTTTTTTTTTCTTCAGGAAAGGGGGCAGACCAACAAATGATACCCTGCTCCCTTGTCCATCCAATATGCAAATATCTAGAACAAAGGGGAAAAAATCCTGCAGGCACTTTCTACCCACCCATGTTAGTTATAGAAAAGGCAAATTACATTGTTTTCTTTGCTTTCACAAAGCACAAAGTTTGCTGTCTGATCCAACTGTTAAACCCGTCCTATAAGTTTCTATTTCATTATCGGGTGCACAGAATTAGACCACGCATCACTTGAACACAAGCCTCCAAATATATCCTATGGGGGCAATTAATCCGAAGCTAACTAGTTATCTGGTATTCAGATTCATTTATGAGACCAGGAGCTGAAAATTAAAAACAGGTGGCCATTTTCTCCATAGGTAAAGCAAAGTTACCATACAATACCTTTACAATGAAGAAAGACGGTGAAACCAATTTATGAAACGGATTCCCCAAATTGAAAACAGGAATGATACCTTCTGACGAAGTGGCAATGTACAATCGAGAAGGTTATTCTGATACTTTGACTTGCATTAGGTCTCACTTATGGTAATTTATCACCTTCATGCTACTGTTCACTCTTGAATGCTTCAATGCCCTTCATCTGCCTAAGGCGTGCATTAACTCCTGCATCTGAGCTGAGGCGTCTCTGGCTGTTTGACTGACTTACCTTGAAGTGTTGGTGGGAAATGTCTTTGCAAAGATGAGCCTTGGGGCAGATTGGTTTGGATTGCTGGGGAGATGGAAACAGCCTGAAGAAGGAGCATATCTAATACTTTAATTGAAGGTTTCAGATTCACAGTGGCAATTTGAAATTAAAATTACCCAGCCTGGAAATGTTTGCTTTGCAATCGGCACCTGCTGGAATTCAATAAATGTTAGATCATGTTTGGTTGTAAAGCTGTTTCGGAAATTCCCTTGCATTATGGTCAAGTCATCCTTCCCTTCCCAGGCAGGTAAAACATAAGGGAGATCAGTTCTTGGTATTCTAGTGTCCGCCCCAAAATGAAGGACTCTAAGCAGCTTAATGGATAACATAGGATGCATAGTGTATGTTATAATAAATCAACAGTTATCAAAATTATATAATCAATGTTTTCTCATAAACATTGTTTAACACAGTTAGAACAATCATAGAATCATGAACCCATATCATGAGCAATCAAGTTCATATCACTTCAGGCAGGGGCGGGTTCTAACTTACCTCGCCGCTGGTTCGCTGCCTCCTGCGCCGTGTGGGCGCATGCCTCATGGGCGCATGCCTTGTGGGCACACACATGCGCAGTAGGAAAAAAAAACAGAAAATTTAAAAAAAGCCCGAAAACAAGATGGCGATGCAGTGCCGGAAACTTGGCTTCTGCGCATGCACAGAAGAAGAAAAAACTGAAAAAAATTCAAAAGATTTCCCCCCAAAAAAACGGTAACGTCACCAGCGGCCTACTACCTACTCGGTAGAACCGGTCCGAACCAGTAGGAACTCACCTCTGACTTCAGGTCTATTTGTCATCCTGGCTTCAGTTCCCATATGCCATAATTCCTGATTAGCCAAGCTTTTGACATTGCTGGATGAGAATTATGAACAGTGGCCCAATGTTATTCATCTGCATGCATTGACTCTAGCAACTGAGCCAAATGCATCAGAAATACACCAGCTTAAGGGGCAATTGTGCAGGTAGTCCTTGACTTACGACCACAATTGAGCCCCAAAATACTGTTGTTAAGTGAGCGAATCATTGATAAGTTAGTAACCTGGTTGTTAATTGAATCTGGCTTCCCCATAGACTTTATAAGAAGGTTGGAAAAGGTGATCACATGACCCAGGGACCCTGAAATGGTCATAAGTATGAGCTAGTTGCCAAGCCTCTGAATTTTGATCACATGATCATGGGGATGCTGCAAAGATTGCAATTGTGAAAAACAGTCATAAGTCACTTTTTTCAATGCCATTATAACTTTGAACAATCACTAAATAAACTGTTGTAAGTTGAGGACTACCTGTATCATGTTTATAAATGTTTATGGAAAGCTAGGGTGGACTATATGGATGACCGTCTTAATATTATTCAACTGCATCGGCCTTCTTCCTTGACCATTATCAATGTTGGACAGTGGAAATCAAGAACTCCTTGCTTACAATGTCATTAAGTAAAACATCATGTGAGCATGTCACTTTCCATTCAATCAATCATTAAGCAAGTTGTTATGTAAGCTACAATCATGTTATGTGATCATGATTGTAATTTTACTGCTGGTTTCACCATTGTCTTTGCTTGTTGGAAGCTGGCTGGGAAATGCTCAGATGTTGATCATAAGACTGCAGGGATGCTATGAAAATTGTAAATGTGAGACTCAATCCTAAAGTTAAGTTTTCAGCACTGTCAAACAGTAGCTAGCAGGGCACTTGTTAAGTGATGCCTACCTGTTAAAGGACTCTCGATTGTCCATTCCTGATTCAGAGAATCCTGAAAGAAAAAGAAAGAAAAGAAAAAGGATTTTTTTCCTTTGTCTCATTCATTTTTTATATAAAACCTATTTATATAGCCATCCTTTTACCAAATGTCGAAGACTGAGACATAAAACATCTTTCGTATACACTGATGCCTTCTCACTTGAGCACCAGCAAGCATGTAGTATAATTTTACATCTTTTGCAAAACTCATGCAGTTGTTTTGAAAATTGCACTTGGTTATATTTGTCTGTATGGACAACCATTCCATTTCATTTTCCTCTCAGACAGAAAGCAAGAGTGGATTTGAAGACAATGACTAGTGTAACAATTGAAATAGAAATGCTTCATTTGCGTAGAAGTGCATTGCAAAGTACAGGTACTCCTCAACTTATGATCACCATTGAGCCCAAAATTTCTGTTGCTAAGTGAGAAATTTATTGTGAGTTTTGTCCCATTTTACAACTTTTCTTGCCACATTTGTTAAGTGAATAACTGCAGTTGTTAAGTTAGTAACACGGTGGTTAAGTGAATGTGGGTTCTCAATTGACTGCTTGCTAGAAGATCACAAAAGGGGATCACATGACCCCAGGACACTGCAACCGTCATAAATATGAGTCAGTTGTCAAGCATTCATCTGAATATAAATCGCGTGACCATGGGGATGATGAAATGGTCATAAGTGTGGAAAATAGCAATAGCACTTAGACTTATATATCGCTTCATAGTACTTTTACAGCCCTCTCTAAGTGGTTTACAGAGTCAGCATATTACCCCCAACAATCTGGGTCTTCATTTTACCCACCTCGGAAGGATGGAAGGCTGAGTCAACCTTGAGCCTGGTAAGAACTGCAGAACTGCAGCTAGCAGTCAGCTGAAGTAGCCTGCAGTACTGTACTCTAACCATTGTGCCACCTTGGCTCAGTGTCATAAAATGATCATAAGTCACTTTTTTCAATGCCTTGTAACACTGAACAGTCACTACACAAAGTGTTGTAAGTTGAGGACTACCTGTAACTGCTTTGGATGCTTTGTACAGCCCAGTTGACCAAGCAGATGCTATTGCTATTCTACATTGTTTTCTGTGTTCCTATCCAGGTTTTTAAAATTTCCTATGCTTTTCAAAATCCGTAGACTGCTACTCTCTCTTAAGACTTCTCGGGCAGCTTTCATTTTAAAATTCAGTTTCCATTTTTAATAGAAGAGAATGTCTATAGTTCAGGGTTGGATATGGATTCTTGGTGCTTTTTGAGCTTGGTTGCTTGCTTGCAGTTGTTTCATTACCCAGCTAGGTAACCTCATCAGATCTGGATAATGAAATGTCCACAAGCAAATAATCAATCTCAGAGATCTCCAAGAGGTCCACAAGTTTAAATTTTGTCTTTTTCCTGAAGAATACACCTTCCTCTTTAAAATCCTCCCTGCTCCCCAGAGGGGGTTCCTGTTTGGATGGGTTCTCTAGAACTGGTAGCGGGAATTTCCCCCTGCTTACTGAACTGGCAGTGACAGCTGACTGGACACGCCCACGAACCGGTCCTCTGGCCAAAATTGGTTCTCTGGCCTCAAATTGCCCAAAAATTGGCATGCACAGAGGGTTTTCACCCGGAAGTGATGAGGGTGCGCATGCTCACTACGCCCGCGCACGCGCATGCACACTTCCAGTGCAACTCCAAACCTGTAGGGAAGGTAAGTAGAACCCACCCCTGCTGCTCCCTATGAATTTTCCTGACCAGATCACTTCTTACATAATAAACATGTGTTCTCTGCAAGATTACTGTTTTTTGTTATTCTAAAAATGGAACAATTCTTTATGCTTAATTGATGCAAGGAATGTAGAAAAGTGGCTAAGAGAAGGGTGTTTTTTTTTCTCCCCTGAGGTGCAACAATAATTTTAAGTGTCATTGTTTATAGACAGCTCCTAATATGCAATTTGACATTACCTGATTGAGCTGTTTTGGGTTCTGTTTGAAATCACCTGATTTGTTCCAAGTTCATTTTGTCAAGATAAGAAGGATTACAATAAATTGTTAGGAAGGAATTAAATTAATACATAGATTTCTTCTCCTCTTTTCACTCTGAGATGGTTTCAAAGTTCACTTTGACAAATTAAAGCCACATATTATAGTGTCAGAAAGACTACTATACCCCTGATTTTTATTAGTTGTCATGGGAAATTACAGAAAAGGAAGAGGCTATGCATACACCAGGAGCACGGACATTTTCCCACAGGAGGCCTGTAATAGCGTTTGGTTTAGACATTGAAAACAAGTAGAAATCCCCACCCCCCAAATTAAAATGCTGAGATCCCCTATGTACAATTCCTCTATAATTGCAGCAGATGATGTGGTAAATCACCTTGTATATTCCAATGATCTACATTTGATTCTGAATCTACTGTTTTGACAACATAGCATGGGACAAATATTAGGTGACTGTTTTTCATTTATTGAAATTTCTGTTTGGTTTTCAACTTTACCATCCAGTAAATGGGACAGCACAATGGCAGAGTCACAGAAAGCAATTGGCTTTCTGGCTGGAAAAGCTGGCAGAAGAGGCTCAAGACCCAAGCACCACGTGATGGGCTGAGTTCCTATCCTTGCCTCAGCTTGCCAACCTAGTAGTTCAAAGTCCTGCAAATGTGAGTAGATAAATAGGTACCACTTTGGTAAGAAGTTAACAGTGCTGGCACATGACTGCAGAAATGTCTTCGGACAGGCTGGCTCAATAGCGTTGAAACGGAGATGAGCACGGCCTCCTAGAGTCAGCAATGAGTAACGGAGGAAAATCCACAGGACTTCTCCAGTAAATATGGACTGTTTTCTGGTCTGTAGGGATAATTAATATTAGAATTTTCTTAAACAATGGCAGCTATTCTTGATATTCTATAAAGGACAAACAGTTCATTTCACACTGCTATAAAATAACATATTTTTTGGAACATGCACTTCCCCCTCCCCTAAAAGAGGCTGATAAGTTGAGTGCGTCTTATACTCCGAATGTTGCTTTTCCGAAGCCTTTTTTCAGACCTAAGGAGCTGAGTAAAGCGATCTTTGCAGGCTTTTTTAATTGCTACTCCCTCCGAAGAAGCTTTTTTTTCAGCCCTAAGTCTTTGTAGGCTTTTTTCATTGTTACTCGCTTTGAAGAAGCTTTTTTTCAGCCCTAAGTCTTTGCAGGCTTTTTTCATTGTTACTCCCTCCGAAGAAGCTTTTTTTCAGACCTAACGAAGTGCTAACGATCTTTTCGGCTTTGCAGGCTTTTTTCATTGCTACTCCCTCCGAAGAAGTTTTTTTTCTAGCCCTAACCAGGGATAAAATAATGTGTTGAAGCTGACCAGACTAAGGACACTAGCCAGATGAATACCTGGTAGGCAGATTTTTTCCCCTTATTTTCCTCCCCAAAAACTAAGGTGCATCTTATACTCTGAAAAATACAGTACCTTGTTTTTCTGTCCTCTTTACATATCACTTTACATCCTGTATCCACTTCAACATCTTATGAAACAAGTTGCAGCTCATGAAAGCTTATGCTTCCTTCTGGAGAGAGAGGGGGGCGGCATGGAGGGAGGGAGGGAGAGAGAGGGAGAGAGAAGAAGGGAGGGAGAGAGATATATATATTCTTGAATTTTATCTAAGCATCAAGAATAATCTGCTCCTATTTACCTTTAAATTAAAATGAGCTTTTATCAACTTATTAACAAGCAGGATCATTACAATATGAAAAGCCAGGAGGTTGCTATGGAGTAGTTAAGATGTTGCTATGTGACTTTGGTGTCAAAAAGTGGAATCATAACTGTCATGTCAAATCACATGAAGAAGAAAAAAAAATCTTCATTTTTTTAATTAAACAGAAGTAACTATATTTTATTTCTTGGCACTTTTTAATAATATAATTGGGCGCAGGCTTATTTTGGTAGCCAAATATAGTTACTTGCAATCAAGCAAAGATCAGCTTTCAAATAAAATCACGTTTCAGTCTGCATGCATGGAAGCTGTGGGGTCTACTTAATGTTGGAATGCCGTCCAGGATCTCACCTCTCCCACATCATTGATAGCAGTATCAAATGAAGTCTTTAAGAATAATCCAAAATTCCATGTACGGATTACTATTAAAATGAGATAATTGATATATTTTCCACTAATGTGATGGCAGTCCTGTGTCTGCCCATGGCTGGCCTTAATATTTTCTCCCCACTGCCTTGATCATGTAGGGGAAAATAAGATATATTGATCTGTCTCAGATTTAAAATCAAAATCATGTAAAATATTAGTATTGCTTTATAAAATCTTAGTAAGATGACACCTGGAATACTGCTTCCAGTTTTGGTCACCACATTACAAAATATATATATATATGTTGAGACTTTGGAAGAAGTGTAGAGAAGAGCAACTAAGATGATTAAAGGCCTGGAGACTAAAACATATGAAGGACGGTGCAGGACTTGGGTATGGCCAGTCTAGAGAAAAGAAAGAGTAGGGGTGACATGATAGCAGTATTTCAGTATTTGAGAGTCTACCACAAAGAAGAGGGGATCAACTTATTTTCCAAAGCACCCAAAGGCAAAAGCACCCAAGGCAAGAAATAATGGTTGGAAATTAATCAAAGAGAGAAGCAGTGTCGAGTTAAGGAGAAACTTCCTAACCGTGAGAACAATTAACCAGTGGGACAGCTTTGCTTTTAGTCATTGTGGGTGCTTCATCACTGGAGGTTTTTAAGAAGCGACTGGACAGCCACTTGTCTGAAATGATATAAGGTCTCCTGCTTGGATTGGACTAGAATCCCTCCAAGTCCCTTCCAGGTCTATTCTGATTGATTATTCCTAATGATTCCAAGGGTCATTAGAGAAAAACGTCCTGCTTTTATTTCGGGAGGGGGAAAAAATGGTTTCCAATTACCAAGATTTTATTAGTTTGCTGATTATAGGAAGAAGAAAAAATGTACTGGAAGCAAAAGTAGCTAAGAGGACTAAAGCATTAGGAAAACTTTTTTCAGCTCCAGGTCTTATATAAATATATCCTTACAGTTTCTTTCAGGTTCAAAAATATATCCTTTGATAAAAACAGACATGTGCAAATGAAGTCATCCTACATAATGTGCTTATTATTTAAATTTGAATTTTCACGTACAATATGCATTCATACAAAAAACGATCTGAACTGAGGATGTCTAAATTGGTCTCCTTCCAATCGTAAGCAGATTCTAAAGTGCGTTCTTGACTTTGCCTTCCACCTGTTTTTTGCAGTATTTCCTGAGTATTGATGACATCATCTTAACCCCTTATGGTGGGGGAGGAGAAGAGGAATAGAGAGGCCGGGAACGAGGAGGGGGGGGAAGGTTAGAGAAAAGGAAAAGAAACTTCCTTGGCAACCAAAATACCTTTAAGTATAACATAATTACCATCTCGCTGCCCTTTCTTCCCCTGCTGGGACTATTCAACAAACCCTACAACATACACTTAAATCTTCAACTTCTCAAAGACGTACACGCAGATGGGAAAGATTTGATTAAAATTACAGTGCTTTAGGTTCAGCTTCACCTATTAAGAAAAAAAGGATCTAGTGCTGGACTTTTTTTCCCTGAGAAATAACTAGGCCACAGTAATTACAGACAAGGCCCTGCTGTGCAACATGAATAGGATCCCTGGAGTGGTATTTTCCTCTTACCTGTCTGTGGAGGGCTGTTGACATCAACATGAATGATAACCGTGCCAGTATTTTTTTCATATATATATATGAATATATATATATATATATATATCTTTTAAAAAACGAAATGAAAAGAGAAGAGGAAGAAGGGGTGGTGCTGGGAAAAAAACCTACACTTCTTTAAACAGTAGTGATTTCCATTTTTCTCCATCAAATATATTTTTATGTGCTTCACGGTTTGTCTGATTATCATCCTAAATTATATTTAAGAATGAATCTGCCCTTCGATTACTCTGTTACTTTGGATTGGGAGTAAAGCAAAAACAATACATGTTGCACTAACATTTTGGCAATGCAGTGGTAATTTTGATTGACTTAGAAACGGGCATAATGTTTGGATCTCACCTTTTCTATTATTTTAATTCTTCCTTGTTTTTTATGAACTCTGTTCATATTATTGTTCTCTCTACAACTATCCTGACAAGAAAGTTGTTCTGAGAGAATATGATTGGATCAAGTCATTCAGTGAGTTTACAGACCTGAATATAAACTTGAACCTGGATTACTCCAGCATTAGTCCAGCAATTTAACTGTTATACCTAATGCATTTCACTCCAATTAAGTCATTGACTGGTATCCATCCATCCATCCATCATCCATCACCCATCGCCCATCACCCATCATCAATCAATCAATCAATCAATCAATCAATCAATCAATCAATCAAACATCAACTATCATCTATCCGATGGCAACAATTATGGGAAAGAAATTATAGTATGACAATGTCAACGGCATATAAAGAAAACTTATATAAAATGTTT
>JANHFT010008783.1:113155-138026 GCA_032467955.1 Pseudoxenodon macrops
GCATGAAACTGTATGCAGATGGATAGAGGGAAATCACCCTTAATGGGTGATCAGGATATGCATAGGGGATTAAGGGGGAATACAACAGAACACAACACCTGGAACAGTTGGCCTGCAGATGTGGAGGTCCTTGGTGGGCTGCCCAGCTTCCCAGGCTCGTCTGAATGGCCTCTGTGGGAAGCAGGGAGTGGGTGGTGCCGGGAGAATAATTTGGGGGTCCAACATGAGCCAGAGCTGTGCAGAAATATTTAATTCCTGAAAGCAAAATGGTTTGCGTTTAGGGGAAAGCTGCAGAGATGTGCTGATTTTAAGTGACACTTGAGGTGTGTGTGTGTGTGTGTGTGTGTTTAGGTATGTTTGTTCTTGGGAACATGCAGTTCCCAAGAGGTTTCATTTACTGTAATTAACTCTGTTTGAGTTTGCAGACCTTATCCTTTGATATGTGGATTGGGTCGGAGTAATTTATTTGTGTGTGTGTGTGTGTGTGTGTGTTGAAGAAGTTTGCTAATTTAAGTTGATTAACTGAGTTTCAGCTTGACTGTCAATCATCTAAAGGGGTAGAGATGGCAGTCCAGTCTCTTCTTGAAAGCCTCCAGGGATGAAGCTCCCACCATTTCCGAAGGCTGCGTCAACAAAGGGATAGATAGTATGAGGGTCATGTAAAGCGATAGTACTGCTTGATGAAGCTGCGATAGGGCCACACTTGGAATATTGCATCCAGTTGTGGTCACCACGATACCAAAAAGATGTTGAAACTATGGAAAAGAGTGCAGGGAAGAGCAACCAAGAGGATTAGGAGGCTGGAAGCTGAATCATGTGAAAAATTGTTGCAGGAATTCGGTATGTCTTGTTCAGTGCTGGCGAACATTTTTGGCACTGAGTGCCAAAACGGGGGAGTGCGTGAGCACCACAAACTGGAAGAGCAGCTCCCGGCACACATGTGTGCGCCGGGAAGCTAGGTTTCCGGTTTCCGCCATGTGCATGTGTGCCGGTCACATGGTCTTCCTGTTTCTGGTGTGCATGCATGCACGAAGACCAGCTAGCCAGCATGCATGCACGCCCTGCTTCCAGGCATCTACATGCACACCAGGGAGTTGCTCTTCCGGTTTCCAGTGCTCCCACACACACGAAGACCAGCTGAGACCCAGAAGAGCAATGGGCAATGACTGACGTGCCCGGAGAGATGGCTCTGCATGCTACTTTTGTCACACGTGCCATAGGTTCCTCATCACTGGTCTAGTCTAGCGAAGAGAAGGACCAGGGGAGACATGATAGCAGTGGTCCAATATTTGAGGGGCTGCCACAGAGAGGAGGAAGGGGGGGTCAAGCTATTTTCCAAGGCACCTGAAGGCAGAAAAAGAAACAATCGATGGAAACTAATCAAGGAGAGAAGCAACCTGGAAATAAGGAGGAATTTTCTGACGGGGAGAACAATCAACCCATGGGACAGAAGTTTCCTTCAGGGGTTGTAGGAGCTTCATCTCTGGAGGCTTTCAAGAAGAGACTGGACCGCCATTTGTCAGAAATGGTGTAGGGTCTCCTGCTCGGGTGGGGGGTTGGACTAGATGACCTACAAGGTCCCTTCCAAATCTGTTAATCTGTTAATCTTTTTTTTTTCCTTTTGTATGCTCCAGCTCCTCTCACAAAGTGCACTAAGGGCTGAGAGGAAAACAGATAGAGTCAGATCGCTTCTTTAATCCCTTCCTGAAATATATGGCCAATTTCTCTCCCGGTTTCCAATTAAATCGTTAACAATTTCTGGGTTCCTCGGAGCAGTTCTCCCTTGTTTCCTTCATCAATCATCCCTCAGTTCCCCTGTGGGAGCAGGTGAACATTTTGCCCAGGAAAGAAGAGCTGGCAGGAATTGCTTTCCCGTTTCACAGCTGCACTGGAGGGTCTCTTGCAGACCCCTTCCTGTGGGACCGACAGCCCAGTGTCATCACGCCCACCCAAATCCCTTCCTCCAGCTGCTGCCAAACAGCTGGGCTTCCACAACTTTCTGTTTCAGGGGCCGCATTGCAGCTGGTCAGAGTTGCCTGTAGCTCAGCATCTCCTTCCTGGGATCACCCTCAACCCAGGCCCAGAAATGTCCCGTCCTCCGGGCAGCTCATGCTCAGAAGGTCAGCCACACCCAGATTTGCTGGTCATCTCAAGTGCAGGATTCAGATCAAGATCTCTCCTCCCTAGGAAGAGAAAGGAAGGGTGACATTTGCTTCACACGTGTGCTCTGATTTTCCCTAATGCATCAGCAGCATTTGTCCCTGAATTGATTTTACTTAGACTGATTTATGCTGCTCTTCTCTAAATAGGGACATATCCTGGTGCATTAATTTGCTTGTGTAATAAAAACAAATAATGTTTCTATAAAGCTCAGTGTTCTCTTAAATGAAGCTGCTTTGCCACACAAACCACACTGAGAAAATCTTGTGTTTGCAGACAGATGTGCTGCCTGAACTGATCTCTTTACCCCTTAATCCACACTTTATTGAGAAATGGGGATCCCAAAGCACTTGTGGGGGGAAAGCGGGGAGACCTTAGTTTCCCTACAAATAGAAAGTAAGAAAAAATACGTAGCTCAGAGTTAAACAGTGGAGTCTTTGGTGCTCTCTGAGCTGTTTGCTTGCCGACATTTGTAAACCCAACTTGGTTACCATCATCAGTTCAAGTGAAGGTGGGGTTAACTCTCTGTTTGTATAGCTTGCCCTACTAGTGTTGGGGGGTGGTGATTTTCTCCTTTGTACCAGTAGTTTTCCTTGATTAGGGCATATTTTCCTGCTTGGTTGTTTGCCTGGTGTCAATCCCTGCTTATCTAGATGTTGGTTGCCGAAGAGGATGTGTTCTGGCCTTTTTGTTCCCTTCTTAGCTGTCTGTTGACTCTTTTAATGATGTGCAGATGTGATTTAGAGTTAGGGTCTATTGATGGCTGGTTCGTCTGAATGCCAAGCTTCCAGGAATTCTTAAGCATTTTTGGGTTTAGCTTGGTCTAGGATGTTCACAGTTTTCCAGTTGCAAGTATGGTTTAGTCTATCCATGTATTGTGAAATGAAGGAGTTTTGGTTGTGTCTTCTGACAGCTAGTTGATGTTCATGAATTTGCTCTGCTGCTCTCCTGCCTGCCTATCCTATATAGTGGCTGTTACAATTCTTACACTACATATTGTAGGTACCTCCTATTTCTTCTTTTGGAGCTGTTGGGCCTTTTGGTTTATTTTAAGATGGCAGTGTTAAACCTTTCACAGCTTGTGCTGGTTGTGCTGTAGCAGGTTGGAGCATTTTTTGTTAAAAGTTGCATGCTATCTATTTTGTTGAAAGATGGGGCATTTTCCCATTTTCTGGTATTGTGGGATCCTGCGGTGTGTTTGTGCTCATCTGAATTACACAGCTCCTCGGCACTTGGGTAGACTACCAGAAAACAGCCTGCAGCCTGCAGTCTTACGAAAAGGATTCCAAAGGGATAAGCAATTATTCCTGCTGAGTTTTCACACATGAGCAATGAGCTCATGAAAAGGAATTGGGAGGATAAAATCAGGGCTGCTTGAAAAAGAAGGTTTTCTGCCCACCTTGAACTGGTACCTTGGCATTAGCTCCAGGCAGCAAGAGGCCTGGGGAAGGATTGGTACAGAAATTAAATCTGCTTTTCGGAAGGATCAGGAAGGCCACGCTCCCATTGCAACCCCAGCCTAACGGATAGGTCACTGGTAAGTTGCAGAGCCAACTTCCTTTTGTAGAGATTGCAGTGCAGAGGTGGGTGATCCCTGGTGATCCCTGGATGTGGGCGTGCCTTGCATGTCAGGTGGATCCCACATTGCTTGGCTGCTGAGTTGCAGCACCCTGGACTTCCTTCCAACGGCCCAGAGGGAGGCTGCTGCTCTGCCCTTTCTCCCTCTGCTTCGCTTTCCCTCTCTTGGAGGGGGTCCAGAGTGGGAGGAGAGCAGTTTTGTTCACACTGAATACAGCAGTTTTCCTGGGATCCGCTGAGATCAGAGCCAGGAAGCTGCACGAGGAACAGCAGGCAGATAATCTCAAATGGGCTGCTTGAGTCTCTGGATCAGGGGTGTCAGACTCGATTTCATTCAGGGATGCATCAGGGTTGTGTTTGACCTTGGGGGGGCTGCGGGGAGGGGGCATGGCCAGCTTGATACTCATATTGGGTGCCTGTGGTGGCCCAAGTGCTCTACAGGCTCCCAATCTCCGTTTTCAGCTGGGACGGCCTCCTGCAAACCTCAGCCAGCAAAATCAGAGGCCAGAGGGTTGCAGGAGTCCGTCCCAGCCGAAAACGGCGATTGGGAGCCTCTTTTCACTGGCAGAGGCAGGGCTGGCCAGTCCTTCGCTGTTTCCAAGGTGGCTCCACAGGCCAGATCCAAACACCCCACGGGCCAGATCCAGCCCGCAGGCCTTGAGTTTGATACCTCTGCTTTAGATGTTATAGAAAAAGAAATATAGGGAAAGACAGGCTGTTCTTTGAGTGGCATCTGTAGGAACAGAAACGTTTTGCAGCACTTGTCACCAAACACCATGAGAGGATATGTTTTTACTCTGAGGCCATTTCTCCACCATGCTGCTACCAGCTTTCGCACGTACCCATTTTGCAGCCTAGAGCTTTCCTGACAAGGGCTCCTGTGAAGGGGTCCTCGGGCATCCTTGCAAGCCAACAGAGAAGACGAGAGGAACTTTGAGGAGGGGGCTTTGCACAGAACATCTTTCCTTATCACAGCAGAGAAAGTCTTGGGGTCTTACTTTCTCCCTATTTGCAAATTTGTAATCCAGGGATTGACTCCCTCAAATAGGCAGCTTCCCTTTTATAATCTTCAGTGCCACCAGCTGTCCAGGTTCAGAAGGCAACAGTGCCCTCTCTGCCCCTCGACCAGGAGGGCCCCCTAAGGACTGGAGCAGGACCTCCAGCCATCCAGCGTCCAGCCATCGGCTAAGCCAGGATCTATTAGAGGGAGACTCCTTCGGGATCAGCCAGGAGGAGCTGCAGGTGAAGGAGATTCATAGTGTCCTCGGGTCAAGGAGGGCAGCAGTTCAGTGACTCTAAAGGTTGTGGCAAAGCCAGGAGGGAGGCTGGATTGCTGCGTAGGGAGGACTGGCATTTTCAGACTTTCCCCAGGGTGCCTGGAGTGCATTTTAATGCTTCATTGATTGTCCTTCAGAGCCGTTGTGGAGCTGCCAGAAAAGGCCAGAGAGGGACATGTTAGGGATCATGTAGTCTCTTCCCCACCCCTCCTAACAATGCAGTAGATAACGCTAGAAGAAGCGAGCAGAGGAGCTCTTTCATTCTTGGCTCTTCTGCCACCGGGAACCAGCAAGCCGACTCAGCCCAGCTGGTGCCTGCTTGGCGTGTGTGGGGGAACACATATGCTGTGGTGTCTGCTGCAATGTATAGGGGAGCACCAGTGGCATCCATCCCACTTTGGCTGTGGAATTGGTAGGCACGTTCTCTCTGATGGGAAGATGCAATAGTCAGGGCCCTCCTTCGAGCCACCTGAAGCTGGGTGATGGAGCAGCTGGAAATTGAGGCAGGTGATGAAATTCCCCTATCAGAAAAGCTGGGAGGCTTTGGGGGAATCTTTTTCTTCCTGTTTGGGCTTCCAAATTCTGCTGGCCTTTCAGCAAGGGTTCCCCGTGGACCAGTGGTGAAATCCAATTTTTTTTACTACTGGTTCTGTGGGCGTGGCAGGGGAAGGATACTGCAAAATCCCCAATCCCTCCCCACTCTGGGGCCAGTCAGAGGTGGTATTTGCTGGTACTCCGAACTACTCAAAATTTCTGCTACCGGTTCTCCAGAACCTGTCAGAACTTGCTGGATTTCACCCCTGCCGTGTCCATGTATGAGCACTGAAGGGCCGGACCATAACTAGAGTCCAGAATAGGTTCCCCCAGCCTCCTTCACTCCTCTATTTTTGGGATATCCTGTAATGACCTGCAACATCCGTTCACTGGAGCTCACCATTTAAATAAGAGAAGCAACCATAATTCCGCCTCCTTCACGATCCAAACAAGAGTGGTGCAGCAGCAGGGAAAGAAAAGGAAACCCTGCCAATATTAAGTGCCCAGAAGAGAGGGACTATTTCTGGAGAGCCTCCTTCACCAGCAGGGATCTCACCTCTTGGCCTATGGCTCATCCTGCCCTCTGTGTAGAAGAGTCACCTGGCAATTGCAACCTGGGAGATAGCTAGAGAAAGTGTAAGGCCCACTGGGCTCCTGGGCAGAAGAGCAGCTGAGCCTCTTCTAAGCCTGTCCTGCAAAGGGTGAGGCTTCTAATCCCTCCCACCTCCTCAGTACAGAAATCGCTCACGCTGCAAGAAGCACGTTGAGTGGAAAGGGATCCACCTGACTTTGGAGTTGTGTCTGTGTCTCCTGTTGGAGCCTGGAGAAAAAGGAGGGGCTTCTGCAGGTGGACTTGCCCATCTGCTGGTAAACGGACCTCTTGAGGTCCCCAGTGCCACCCCCTGCCAAGACTCCATGACAAGCTACAGCTGCCTGCGAGAACCGAACGGGGAAGCCTGGCTTGGCAGGAAGGAGACTCACTTAGGCGGATCCTCTTCATCTCCCTGGCCCAGCAGCCATTTCTGGATGGCGTGTCTGCAACCCCCTAGCTGTGTTTTATTCGCTCACAGCTGAGGCCAGCCAAGTGATGTCTTCTCCCTGGTGTTGCAGGCAGTGTCGTCACGTGGACCCCCTTGAGGGAGATGAAACCAAGTGTTTTGTATCAGCACATTTGTGGCTCCGGATGGTTTTGCCAGTTTCTTGTGAGGCAATCTGTTCCGTCCATCAGCCCACAAACTTCTTTTGGCTTCCACAGCCACCTTTAATTTTTTTTAATGGGTTGGCTAGCTTGGTTAACCCTGCACTTGACCCTGAAATTCCCAGTCCTGTCCCGTCTCTGGCTTAATTCCTGTAACTGAAAGGATTTCAATCTGGTATTTTGGAATTCTTTCTCGCCAGGAGAATTCTGGCTCTTCAGGGGAAGAAACTGCCTGGAGGGAATCACAGTCTTCTGGAACCACCAGGATCCTCTGCAATCTGCAGGAGAAGCAGCAAAGCCATCCTTGGGAGGGGGCTGTCCAGGCTCTTCGTGAAGCCCCTCCAGAGATGAACAGCCCCAGCCTCCTTAGAGAGGCTCCCCCTCTTCCTCCCCAGTGAGCAGCCGTGTGACATTCCTTGAGGGCCCTTGGGCCCCACTGGCTTCTGCAGATGCTCTTGAGACGGCAGAATCTTCCCTTCCAACATTCAAGATTCTCTTGTTAAGAATCCCAGCTGAAGACATCATCTTTACCATTAAGATTATCTCCCCAGAGTATCTTCTTTATTAATTCTTTTACGGTAGTGATTTGGAATCAACCTTTTTAATCTAGCCTTTTTGCCAAATGATTTTGTAAAATCAAGAGTTCTAACCCGATGTGGCCAGCCAGCACCCCAGCACTTAGAACCTGAATGCTGCTGAAGGAGCAGTGCGACACACCCCTTCCCCATGCCCAGGAAGGACCCTGGTCGGGGCAGAAGGATCCTAGCATGGCATTCTGGCCAACTCCAAGGCCGTTGGGGGAGGGGACACTGAGCAAAGCACGGGTGTGGATGTCACCTTGTCAGAGTTCCCACCAGAAAGAGAGGGATGGGTAGGGAGGTTCCTTTGGGGTCTTCCTCAGAATGGGAACAAAGCCCCTGGTTTCTGTGATGCCCCCTCCCCCTTGTTCCTCCCCCTCATTCTGCCAAGTCTCCTGAATTCTCCAGCGCATTGCGGAGGTTGTAGCCAAAAGACCCTGGAGATGACGACTAGAGCACAGAAGCCTGTGATTAAACAGGCTTGGCAGGTGTCTTTGGAGCCACAGCTTGCCCAGTCTCTTCTCTGGCATTCAAGGATTTAATTAATCCTTTTTTTTGCTTTCCTTGGCAGAGAAGATTGTGGAGATGTGTAATTAAGCAGGTAAGCCTAGAGGCATCTCTCCAAGACTGGCATTTGCATGTAAAGAGGGTAGGTGTGTAGGATCCCCTCTCTCCTTCCAGGGTGCTTCCAGTTTCCTTAAGAAGCAGAAGGGGGGCATCCATTTCTGTCCTTTCATGTCTGGCTCTGTCCTTTCAGTCATCAGGCGGTTCAGTTCCAATTCCCAAATCTGTGGAACCAGCCGATGCTCATTCTATTACAGCAGATTTGGTGACAAAAGATGGCGCTGTGCAAACCAGACCCAAAATAGCACCAGAGGCTTCCCTCCATGGATGGATAATGGGATGCCCCTCTTGCCTGCCTAATGCCTAATGACATCAATGAACCCAGCCAGGACCCTCCTGGCGCAAGGACTCATGGGAAGCATTTTGTGGAGGAAGTGGGGGAAGTCCCTCCCTCCAAATGAGGGGATTTTGGGCTCCCTGGCTAAAAGTCCCACAGGTGGTCCAACATCTGCTTTCTCATAGTCTCTTCTCTCAAAGGTCTTGACATCTTTTTCAATCTTGAGTTGCAAGCAAAGTAACTCCAGTAATTTCCTTATAGTCTAAAATTTTTAAAAGCCCACATCTCTCTTTTATTATTATTTGTATATCTTTTAAACTTTTTAAGTCCTAATCCAACTCCATTTGCAAATCCAGTATTTTCAACTTTTCCTCTTTTATAACACCTTTTGCGTCCATTATAGAGTTAAATTGTGGGAGAACTTCTTGGACCCAAGCATCAAACATTTCTTTTACAGGAGCCATCTGCTGCCATCTAGTATCCAGGCAGCTCCAAAGTCTTGTTATCACTTGTTATCACTTGTAAATAAGAAGGTTTGTCCATCGGAGAGGGTCCTTTTGATTATCTTCAAAGTCTTTCTTTAATTCAAATTCATCTGAATCCTTTGTTCATTAAAAAAACTTTCTAAAATCAACACAATAATCACTCTTTTAGTGTATATTAGAAAAGATAAAAGTTACAAAACTGTAGTGACATAAGTGTCTTTCTTTCTAAACAGTTTATAGAGACACTTACCTAGTGCAAGCTAAACTTGTGGTTCAAGGGTTTTTCAAACAATAAATAATAAGGAAAAAGGAGTAAGTTCAAAGAGGATAAAAGATGAGGTTTGGTCAACATTTCAATCCCCCCCCAAAAGACTACATTAACAGTTCAGAGCATGATGGGATTGCCAGCTGATCTGAAGCAACTACAAAAACACCCATTTCTGCTATCTAGTTAACAAAAAAAGCTATCCGGAGTTCATATGGGTCCTCTCAAGATCTCTCCTTTATCCAGAAAGAAATTGTATTTATTTATTTTATTTATTTATTGTCAAGTGTGTATATTATTACAGACAAAGAATAAACATGATTGTGAATATATAAGATGTACAAGCATGGTTATGAGTACATGATATTTTACAATTAAATGGGGACATTAGGACAGGAATGGTAGGCACGCTGGTGCGCTTATGCACGCCCCTTTTGGCAGTTCAGATTTTGGCAGTTCAGATCCAATTTCCAGTTCTCTTTTAGATGTCATGACTCCGAAGCCCATGGAATGTCCGTTCCCATCCGAAGTGATTCCAAGTGGCCCATCATCATGTTCTGCCCTTCTGTTGGAAGGGGGTGGGGGAGAAAGGCTTGCTGGCATTTTTCATTTACTTTTGCTTTTGCTGTAGCCACTTGGGAATTAGGAGGGGGAACAGTCTTCGGAGACAGAGCAGTCTCCCTCCCAGCTGGTTCTAGCCTGGTTCCAAGGCTGTCATGCCCTGAGGGTGAACTGTTATTTACCTAGCACCTCAGTGTTCTCAAAACAACCTTGCCACATCATATTGACTGGTCAGGGGGGTTGAATTTCGGGACATGAAATAATTGCTTTGTGCTTTGCGTGGGATTTCAGATTCCACCTGACTTTACTGCAGCCACATTTTCTCAGTAAAAGTTATTTTGATTCAATTCAGTGGGGTCAAGAGTTTTGCTTTCCAGAGGGACCTGTTGGGGCAGGTCCTTACAGGTAGATTTCATAGCACATTTAAGTCAAAGTTCCTTATCCACTGTTGGTCATGTCATCATGGCTAAATCTTTAGCTATCTTGTGCATCCTATTTAATAAACCATCTGGATTGGTCTTGGTGATTTCTTCCAGGTGAGCATCTAACGCTACACCAGCTGTGACATATCAGTCATGTGCAAACATTTGTCCAGCTGTTGCAACACATGAGATGAATTAGCAAGCATGAAGCAGAAGCCACCTGCCCTGTGGAGAACACAGATCCAAATCTGAGCAGCTGAGCAAGATCTAACTGACTGAGGAGGTCAGGAAACTCTTAATTCTCCAACCCTAATCGAGTCTGCTGCTCAGTGACCATAAGATGGAGGAGTTGACTCTGCCTTGGTGTTTACTGCTAGTGAAAGTTTTAGGGATTTTATCTTGGAATTCCTGAGGTTTGAAAATAGTAAGTGGGTTGGACTCTTGATCCAAAATTTGGATAATTTGGTGGAAGATTGAGGGGCACTGGCTGCATGCTCTTCCTCAGATGGTGGGTTAAGTGTACAGGGGGTGTCCTACATGGTAAGATGGAGTGGTTTTTTTTCCTTTTTACTGATAACTACTTGGATGTGAACAGGAAGGTTAGGTAAAGTTAGACCAGGACTGGGCTGTTGTGGTAAATCTATTAGGAGAGAGGCTGGGTAGGTGAGCATAAGGGGCTGAAGAAACATCCAGAGATTCTGACCTGCTAACTCAAAGGAATGACTTAATGGATTATATGAATAGGAACCTAATATTTGGGGAAGGCAGGAAGTAACATCAGGGTAGTAGCAAGCATTGGAGGTGGGAAATGGGGATGGACTGCTCTCAGGTGAGGTGGTCGTGATGCTTCTTGCTGATGCTCCCAGCTCACTGTGCACAGACCAACAACTGTCTTTGCAGCTTTGTTGTTCCTGTTGTCTGGCAATTGTTGCTTAAGGCAAGGTTGGTCTGTCACCAACAATTTTATGATGGATGAGATGGCTGACCCAGTATGCATTACTGAAATCTATTTGGGCATGGTAGGAGCAGTTCCAGAGGTGAGTTCTTACCGGTTCTATCCAGTTCTATAGAGTAGGTAGTAACTCCGTGGTGACATCATTGAGCCGGTTCTGTCAGAGGCTCCGTGGGTGCCGCCATCTTGGATTTTGCTTCTGTGTATGCACAGAAGCTAGTTTTTGACTGCTGTGTGTGTGCTCACTTGCACGCTTTGCATGCACACTCAAGGCGTGACCCTGAGCAAACCGGCAGTAAGAAGATTCAGAACCCACCTCTGGGCAGTCCCCTCTCAGAAAAGTGCCCATCAGAACTGCAGGTGTGCCATCAGCCAAACTCTGGGGCAGACGTGATGCAGTGTGATAGTAGCTGCCGGAGGGTCTACTCTGCGGATAGCCAGAGATGAGTCCCCCTTCAGTTCTTGTAATGGGCAAAAAGAACAACAACAGTCAGATGAAAGAAGTCTGAATCTGGAACAGAAATGTTATTTGTGAAAGCCCTTCAAACAAGACCTTCCCTAGTTCTCATGAAGATAAAGGGAGGGAGGAAGAAACACATTTGGACTTGCAAGATTCTGTTACTATAACCTTATAGCCAAAGTAGCCGTAGCCTGTGTGTCTTTGGTTTCCCCATTTGGCCTCTCTTTGTTGCAGGGGTGAAATTCGACCCCCTTGGCCCGGCTTGACAGAGGTGATAGGGACAATTTGAATTGGTTCGCAGAGCCGGTAAAAATCCCCCCTGGTTGGCCCCACCCACGCCCGCCCGGTTGTTGCTCGTCTGTTCCAGCAACAGTAAATCTGACTGAATCTAACTTCAGTGCCCAGATGGCTAGAAACGGATAATAGGACTGCAGAGCAGGGGTAAAATTCAAAAAGAAGATATATGAATTATTATACACAAAACAATAAAAGAGCAATGTTTATTGTTGTGTGTATAATAATTGCAATATCTTGTTTTTGTAGGTCATTAGGGCAAGGAGGTGACACCGACACCTCCACATGACAACCCAGTCACATGACCACCAAGCCACGCCCACTAAGCCACGCCCACAGAGCCAGTAGGGGGGCATTTTGAATTTCACCCCTGCTTTGTTGTCAGTTCTAGAGATCAATTGGAGCTCCCCTGCTACATATCAGCTCCTACTGAAGCTGCTTGATGCTATGGCTGAATTGGCAGTGAATTCCCCAGACATGTACTGGGGAATTCAATTCAATGGGGCCAGGATCAGAGACAGCTCAAGAGTGAACCACCACCATGACCACTTTGGATCTAATTCAAACTATGGAAGACCAACAGGGTCAAGTATCTCAAGATCCTCTGCTTCTCAGGACATACAGGGTCCCAGAGGGCAGGCACTGTGACAAAGAAGGCCTTGTTAGCATGCCCAACCTGTTGGGTCTTGTGCATTGAGCAAACTCAATCAGAGAGCCAGCAGAAGCACAGCACAGATTTTGTGCATCCTGGAAGGTCTCATCCCTTCCTCAGGAACTAACAGGCTCAAGTTCTTCCCAGGTGAGCAACTAGGATACACCTCAGACAGCTTCAGAGCTCAGTTCAGAGCAGATCTGAGCAATTTCATCCAAAGATCCCTGGAATATTCTTTGTGGTGGCCCTGCAGATTTTCTTCTAGATTAAGATTAACAGAGTTGGAAGGGACCTTGTTTCATCCTCTGGAGGGTGAAAAATGGCCCAATGGGGGGGTCACATGGGGGAGGCGCATGCACAGTGCAGTGAGGATGGTAGCACACGCATCCTGCCATTTTTGGCACGCAAGAAGAAAAGGGTTAGCCATCACTGCGATAGAGCAAGCTTGAAATATACATTTTGAAGTTCCCTAAATACCTATTAAAATGCACAATAATCATGATTGCTTTGATGAATCATTTTCTTTAAATCCTTAGAAACATCAAGTTCTCACTGAGATCAGCCATAAATCTGGTGCCATTTTATTCTCAACAACTGTGTTCTGTGAGGAAAATAATAAAAATATAAATTGAAAAAAACCAATACTCACTTTTCTTTTTTGCATTTCTGATCTGGCAGGGCTTTGATTTGTCTGAATATTCCACCTTGGAGTGGTTCACTTTGAGATTAGAATATCTTTTGTCTTCGATTTCAAGGGGTTTAATCCAAGGACAAGGAAACCTCTCTGCAAATCAGTGCTATGTTTGCTTGCTGAAAGTATTCTTTATATTCTGATAGTTTTTTTTCCCTATCTTTTGTATATTTTATGATGGCATACAATCGCATGCTAAAATGAAATTTAGGATGAGACACCCTGGAATTTGATATCCTTTTTTTTGTAAAAGAGAAGTATTTTTGTTCTATTTAAAGTGCAATTTCTCTTATTCCCTTAGTTATGTGTGTAATAATGACTGTGACCTTCAGAAAGAGGCTTTCATTCATTATTGGTTCATCTACCTAAGTCTCATTATCAATGAATGGCAGTGGCTTTCCAAGGTTTTATGCAGGAATTTTTCCAATGTACCTGGAACTGGTAAGGATCATTTCATTTAAAACATGCACTCTATTTTTCTGTTATGTCCTCCCATTACCTCATTTGCATGAACCGCCGCTGATTGGTTAAACTAGCGGCGGGAAAAGTAAGGCACTGTCAGTGGCCGGCAAGCGACCAGGGAATCCCATAAAAGCAGGTTCCCTGCAGCCTGCCGGCAGTCCAGATATTGCCTCCAGCAGGAGCCATTAAAGGGAGCTGACTGTTTGCAATGCCCCGTGTCTTCCTTACTCGCGCGATCTAACAGTATCCTCCTCCATCAAATGAGATAATTTGTTTCTTGAATCAAAACCTATGGGATTGTATAGATTAGGATTGTTGGAAAGAAATATCCATCTGGTTCCGTTCCAATACGGGATAAATGCACTGGAGACAAAATGGAGGCTGGAGGCTGATGGGAAAGAGGGTCCATTTATTGATGAACAATAGCACATGTTTATGGTTGTGGTGCAGCTGACCACATGGAGTTGAGAGTGAGGGGTTTATATACCTTTTCTTGGTCTTTGCTCTTGAACTTCCTGTTCCTGTGCAAGAACATGTATTCTATTGGTTGCTGTAGGGCTCATAACTGGCTCTGTAGGCTGTCTGAGCTTCCAGGTTTGGTTGAAGTTTGGAGGGTGTGGTGCAACTAAGATGATGCAATGAAGGCGCTTGTGTTCTGAAAGGATGTTGGGCAATTCCGATTATGGCTGAGGGCTAATCCTACCTTTGTTCAGACCTTGCTTCAGGGAATTTTTGCCTATGAATAGAGCTACCTGTCTTTTTGTCTCTTAAGTACTGACATCTGCTGAGGGATATTAAGAAAGGTAGGGGCTGCTTTCCAAGAGCATGTTTCTCCATTTTCCATCCAGGGAAATATAATATTCTGCCTTTTTAATATTTCTCAAAATATTTCATTCTTCTAGGACAGGGGTGGATGCTAACTTTCTACAAGATAAAATCAAACATTTTTATCAAATAAATATAAAAATCCATTAATATAACGACTCCTTTGATTTAGAAGATTATAGACTTAAAAACAGAAAATAACAAAGCAGAAAAATATTTGGGCTAATGCTCCTTAGGAATACGGTATTATCCCTTGATCAAATCCAAAGTATATAACAAAGCCTATAACAAAATCCATTTTATATACATTAGAGAGAAGACCAGAGATTCTGAAATAGAGGAATAAGAAAAAACTAGGATACAGTACAGTATTAAGACAAAAGAGTTATGCTGCCCTCTGGTGGTGATTTGCTTTAAATGTACTTTTTTCAGAACTGATTTACTACAAACAAGAACTGTAAAATGTTAAAAGGATTGCGGATATTTATTTCAGGTATTTTTAAAACGAGATGTTGATTTTCAAGAAATCCATTAAAATATGACTATTCCAGCAAGTTTGGGGGATGGCGGTGGGAAGGCAATGAAAGATAATCTTACTTGCTCTGGCAGTGGAATATCTATTTTTGAGGTTGGCTTAAGTGATTAATCAATCTTCTTGTATTATATTTACAATAATATGATAGTATTGTGGGTTTTTTAAAATCTGATTTATGTGAGCTGGGATGTACAACACTAGCTTGTTCATGTTTGGAGAAGCCCATGAGCCCAATAAAAACAAACAAACAACAAACAAACAAAGCTGCTCAGAGTTGCTTGAACTGCAATATAAAGCGGCAAATAAATTTGATAGATAATAATTAAATAAATAAAATAAACATTTTTTTCCAAAAAATATCAAAGAACTTTCTGATCCCTTGAAGCATGCTTTGCATGGCCAAATCTTTTCTAATCCATGAATCTATTTAAGGCAAAAAGCTCAGAGAATTTTTACTTGTAATTCAGAATGCTTATTATGTGTGCTGTCTATAACCAGTAGGCCAGGGGTGAAATCCAGCAGGTTCTGATAGGTTCTGGAGAACCTGTGGTGGAGATTTTGAGTAGTTCAGAAGCAGCAAATATCACTTCTGGCTGGTCCCAGAGTGGAGTGGGAATGGAAATTTTGCAATATTCTTCCCCCAGAAGTGGGAAGAGAATGGAGATTTTACAGTATCCTTCCCCTGCCATGCCCACCAAGCCACACCCACCAAACCACTAGTAAAAAAAATGGATTTCACCACTGCAGTGGGCCCTCTGGATCAATGGTCAATATAATGCTTTGGGCTCTCCTTTTTATTCTAAAACCACTGCTCAAAATCACTCAGCTCAGGATTACTGTTCTTACAGGGAGGGAGAGGAAAAGAGTTTGAGCCGGCTAATGATCTAATGATCTCATCATGTTCCATAATTGTGTTACTTACTAATGAATATAATATACCAATATTCAGTAAAGGTGAGGATTTCAACTACTCCCTTTTGCACGAGTACTTCATTAAGGTGCAACATAAGAACATAGAATATGTAATGCAATATGCTTGTTTGTCTACACATCATATGAAAATCTATGGCTGTTAACATATGAAGTTGTGATGGACGATTGGAGGATATGCAGATTTGCAGATTTTTTAGTACTATGAAAGCAGCTTTTCTAACCAACTTTCTGGAATTGTGGGAACAATTAATATACGTTTGCTGCTGTCAAAACTGATGCAATGAATTAAAATAGTAACGTTCTAGATGTGTGTATTGCAGACATGATTTTTTTTAATTCTATTTGAAATTAAATAGTGTTACTACTCAACACAGGAGCACAAGACAAAGTGAGCTGAATATCAGTGTTTAATCATGTATCAAACATATGAATTAATTTAAAATAAATATCAAATTGAATTAGAAACATTAATGGAAATGTACCCAGGTCTTTTATATATCAGAATCATCAACTTATTCTATTTAAAAGCCAACTAATTTTGAGTTTCAACAGCTTCATCCACATTGCTTAGTTACAGGTACAATGTACTGGTGGCACTTGACTTATTTCTTGACTTATGATAGCAATTGAGCCCAAAATTTCTGTTGCTAAGTGAAACATTGGTTAAATTTCAGTTGTTAAGTGAATTAGTGCAGTTGTTAAGTTAGCAACGTAGTTGCTAAGTGAATCTCCCCCATTGACTTTGCTTGTCATAAGATGTCAAAAGGTGATCACATGACCCTGGGACACTTTAGCCGTCATAAATATGAGTCAGTTGCCAAGCATCTGAATTTTGATCATGCAACCATGGGGATGCAGCAATGGTTGTGACTCATAAGTGGGTGAAAAATGGTCATAAGGTACTTTTTCTCACATTGTAACTTCAAACAGTCACTTAATGAACTGTTGTAAGTCGAGGACTACCTGTATTGCATAATTGATTGCTCATTGATGCATTGCCATAATTTTATTGGCTTATTTTGCCTAGTCACCTCTCGACCTTTTTATTTCCCATTTATACATTATTAGTCTCTACAAGCCTTAAGTGTTTGTGGCTTCTGTATGAATCTGTTTAGCTATGATTGAAGCTTCACTGCTTCTTTTAATAATACGTATCTCTTTAGGGACTTCTGAAATAGAAGAACAGCTACAGTCTGGATTGCGCAGTGAATGATGTGTGCAGTAGCCAGACTATGCAGTAATTTGCCATTTTAAAAGAATTGATAAACTATATTTTATTTCTATGGAGATTTTCAGTCATCCAGGTCATGGTTGTCCCAAAGATGCTTTTTCAGGAGGCAATTGGACCGTCTGGTTTTTCTTTGAAGACATTTCGCTTCTTATCCAAGAAGCTTCTTCAGCTTTAACGAGGCTTCTTGGATGAGAAGGAAAATGTCTTCAAAGAAAACCCAGAAAGTCCAGTTGCCTCTTGTAAAAGCATATTTGGGACAAATATTTTACCTCAGGCTTCTATCCCTCCTACACCTTCCAAAATTGTATGTATGTATATGTTTATGTGTATTCATGTTTTGGCTGATTATATTATTCTTTTTTATGAGTTTGATATGTTTATGCTGTTTTAAGTTTGGAATCTGTTTTGGATATAGCTACTGGGAATCTGTGTTGCTTACAGCAAGATACATATTTGGTAATAAGTCAATGTATAAATAAATAATAAGTATATAATCAGAATATTTTAAAGGTTTCCACTATGTTTACAACTCAACATTTTTATCAGTAGTCATGCAACAAGATCTACAAATTGTTGGAGAATGGAGAAATGGCTGGCAATATTAAATATTAAATAATATCAGAGCATGATTCATTTCTTATCAGTTTCCTTAGTGAATATAAATATATATGTAAAGGTGTATGACAACAAACATAAAAATCTGACTGGTCATACTTTTTATTAGTGAATGAATGAATGAATGAATGAATGAATGAATGAATGAATGAATGAATGAATGAATGAATGAATGAATGCTATAGAGGTCGATTGCTGGTCATTGCAAATGCATTTATTTGTACCTTGGAAAATTGTTTTAAAACCTTGAATTCTTTAGAGTCTGGCCAGTAGTGCAAAATACCCCAATCACACGATCTCTAGCTATACTGTTCTGTGAAAAATTCAGCAATAAAGAGTAAGCAATAATGCTTGATAAACAGAGCCAAATGGTTGCCAAGCAACTATTATTGTACTATGTGCTATAAAGGACTCAGATAAATGGCCCTAAATGTATGTAGCCTTTTTAGACATTAGTCTAGAAACCTTACTGTCACATTTTTTCTCCTACAAATGTAATCCTTAGTGCCATCACCACTAAGATGGAAAGACAACCTAGAGCTTCCAAAATTTGCCCTGTTAAACATGTCAAAGCTTTGTTTTCTTTTGCAGCTGGCTATCTTGTTAGGAATCCTACTTGCTGGTGAGGTTTTCACTGAAAGAAGAGAACGTTGCTAACTGTTCAGCTGGCCTCAGAATTTGTGACATATGTAATAGCCCAATCAACTATATTGGCAGCTGACATTGTTTATGTACAGAATAAATATAAGCATTGTCAGTTGGCAGATTTAGTAGACATCCTGGAATCCAGTCAGCATTAATTGGTTTCTTGGTAGGTCATTTCTCTGTTTCTACACACAGATACCCACCCACACCCACACAAATTTCTATGTTGTATCGGAGTATAAAACTAGGCTTTGACATAAATGCAAGTCGGTTTTCTTTTATCACTGTTTTCAATTATGATTTAAGCAAAATGGTTGTTAAATGAGGCGTACCTGATTTTATAACTTATGGTTCACTTAACAACTTATGGTTGTTAAGTGAATCACTGTGATTGTTATGTGAATCATGTGGTTGTTAAGGAAATCCAGTTTCCCCTATTGACTTTGCTTATTGGAAGTCATAAATGGTGATCACGTGACCCTGGGATGCTATAACTGTTCTTAATATATGCCAGTTGCCAACCCCACAAATTCTGATCATAGGAGCATGGGGATGGTGTTACAGTTGGAAGTGTAAGTGCTGGTTATAAGCAGTGGTGGAATTCAAATAATTTAACAACCGGTTCTCTGCTCTAATGATTTCTTCCAACAATCAGTTTGTGAAACTGGTCAGAAAGTTAACAACCAGTTCTCCCGAAATGGTGCGAACTGGCTGAATTCCGTCATTGGTTATAAGTCATTATTTTCAGTGCCATTATAACTTTAAACAGCCACTAAGTGAATTGAATCTATTTGCTTCTTTGAGCTTATCTTGGTAGAAAGATGGTGTAGACACAAAAATCTCCACACTGTTCAGGAATGGACCCATTGTGAAGAGTCAACATGCTTTGTATTTACTAACGGGAGAGTCCACCAACTGCTTGGATAATCACTATCAAACTGCTCTTATGGATAGAAAGCTCTTCTTTTCTGCATTTCTACAACTTGAATCCATTATTTCATGTTTGCATTCTGGAACTGTGAAGAATAAATTTTGACTTCTTCCAGGAATTCTTTTCACATATCTGAAGAGTTCTATCATTCCCTCTGTAGCCTTTTGTCAAAGCTAGACAAAACTAGTTCCTTTAATCCATTTTCATCAGATTTAATTTCTAGTTTATTCCTGGATTATTCTTGATGCAATTTTACAAACCTGTCTTGTGGATTCTTCTTAAAATATTCAGTTCAAAAGATCAGATACGAAAGAGTCCAGATAAGAAGCAAATCCAGGACAGCTATTTCTATTTTCATCGTAAGGTTACATTAACAGAATCTTACATGTCTGAAGGAACCCCTCCTGTCCCATACTTTTACTCTCCACAACTAAACCGAAGGCATCCATTTTAGCATGCTTTAGTCATCCCTCCCCATTTGACTTCAGGTTTCATTTATCAGACCGATATCCTGGCTACAGTCTTTTTCCTGAGCCCCAAGATTATTTCCAAGTATTATTTTAGATGCTCTTTAATTTAAATTTAGTTTGCCCATCCATTTTATTTTTCTTTCTTAAATTTTAAAAAAAGTTTGCATTTGGCTATTTTGAAAAGTGATTTGGACTTTGAAAAGGAGAATTGATAGAGGGGAAGAGGCAAAGATTCCTATGATTGAGGAGAAGGACGGAGAGGCTGACCAAGGAAAGAGAATGAGCCCTGAAAATGGATGGAGTGTCACCAACTCTAGTTGAAGAAAACATGGCTATAAGGGAGAGACCATTTCCTTTCAAATGGTCAGAGTAAAGAGGAAGAAAGGATGGTGAGTTATAAAATGGTAAGATCTCATAAACAATGGTCAAAAGGGGAGAAATATTTTTGTTCTTGCTACTCGGAGAGATGACGTTCCTGGTTCTTCCACCACATAGAAAGAGGAGATAGAGAACAGAGAGAAGAATGAGTGAAAAGTAAGCCAGTGTTTCCCATGTAGAGAGGTCAGTTACATAAACAATGCCATGAAGCACATGACAAAGAGAAAAAGGATCAATGGGTTTTTAACTGCCTCGAAGAGGGAATGTATACCCTCAAATAATTTGTTTCATGTGGCTTCATCCTAATAGGCAATAACTTTATATAGCCATCCTGTGTGATGTGTTTGAGAGCCTCTGGCTGAGTTGAATTAAGCAGCCTAAACAAGCCATGCCAGCTCTATATTTGGGGATGTCTGCTGAGGTATTCCTAGGGAGCTTTTATATTAAGGTGCTCTCTAAAGTACAATACTACGAAGCTGATTAGCTTGCAGTTTTGAATAGTATACATCATATTAACATACAGTGCAACTCATATTTTTCTGTTCCTTTTGAACGTGTTGTTTCCTATATTCTAATCATGGGAGTCATCTCGCCAGATCTCCACAAGACAATAAAATCATATTTTCCTTCTGATATCAGGAGTTCAGGCTCATTTTGTTTATCCCTCTATTCGGAGCATTGGTGTATATAAAATGAAAGCCATGAACTTTATGAGCCAATACTCTGATTTTTCACTGAGTGGTTTAACAGGCCCCATAACAACAAAGCTCCCACTTCCTTTTGCACAAATCTTTATCTGAGCTTCTTACTTACGTCAGGGTTTTCATCACCAGCTCCCACAAGAACTGAGTTTAAAGCTTTCCTGATCAAGGTCACTGTGTTTTGGCTAACAGATTGTTACCGGTCTTTATGAAGTTCAATCTATCTTGTGCTAAGAGTCACTCATCAGCTTTCTCCAGCCAGGATCCCATAAAACACCTCTGCTTTTCGTTTATATTGCCATTAAATTTCAAACATGATTTCATATCCTTTTACAGGGACTTCAAGGAACAATAACAACATCACTGAATTTCCAGAACGGTAAAGTTGCTTCTTTCAAAGGAACCATGGATGTAGCTGTTCTTTGCAGAATCATTAATCCCCCTGGATTAACAGAAAGTAGTAATTGTCAGCGGACTTGATAAATTATGGAAGCTGTCTTGCTACAGTTATTGGTTAAATCTTAGTGTATTTTCTCATCGGAGGATGAGAAGCCATTTGCTGGTCTAGTGCATCGATTTCTTCTTCAGTTTTGCATTTGTTGAAAATATATGCAGGAACAAAAATATGATAAAAATTAGACAGCCCATGGTAGGAGATACCTCTTCACATTCACTTCTGTTTCTTAAGAATACACCAGTTAAAGGCTTTAATTTCATCTGGTTTCATCTTTATTTCATTTTATTGCTATTTCAAGCTCCAATCTCAAGCTCCCAACTTCATAACCATCTAAGCAAAATTTGCTAGATAATACAAGACACTTGGGTCTCATGGACTGAAGAACTTCAAGAGCCACCCTGGAAATGAAAAGTATTGTTGAGGTGGAAGGTGATTTCCTACCAAGGCAAATCAAGACATCTACATGCAGACCTGATATTATGTAGTGGAAGGCGAATTGTTTTCCAGTTCTTGTATACTTCATGTATCAGAGAGGTTCTTAAGACTATTCAAACCTACAGATATCTTGATCCATAAATGACATGATCCCCTTGGAAGAATCTTTGGAAACAATGCAGGATGGGTTCTAACTTACATGCCGCCGATTCGCTGCTTCCTGTGCCGCGCGCATGCGCAGAAGAAAGAAAGTCAATAAATTCCCCCAAAAAAGGCAGAAAACAAGATGGTGATGCATGTGCAGTGCCGGAAACTCAGCTTCTGTGCATGCGCAGAAGAAAAAAAATCTGAAAAAAATAAAAATAAAAATTCCCCCCCCCCCCCAAAAAAAAAGATGGCAGCGCCCACAGACCAGAACCATCTCCATGATGTTCCCAGCAGCCTACTACCTACTCAGTAGAACCAGTCTGAACCGGTAGGAACCTACCTCTGAAACAATGGGATCTTGAGTAAGGAGGTAAGTAAATGGAAACAAAATGTTTTTTTTCCGCATTAATCCTTTGATTTTAGGTCATGATATAAGAGTAAATGGGATACTAAAAGTCTTTGAGAAGAGTTTGGACTCTACAACAATAACATAGACCATGTCTATGTTTGCAAGATTTCCTGGAAGCTATGCAATTCATACTACAAAAGGTGGAAAGAAAGTGTTTGCAGGTGCCTTGCATTCTTATCAATATAGCCTTCAATTAGAACAAAAAAAGACAAAAGGAATCAGGAAACCAAATATCTACCCTAGAAAGCAGAACAAAGAGAAAAGCAGAAGCGAGAAGGTAAACTCTAAAGTCTGACAGGATGCAATCATAGAGGTACCAGTAGATGGCACTCAAAACCTCAGATGTTTCTATACCAATTCACAGAGAATGGAAAATAATACAGAGAAAACTAAGAAAGGACAAATATAATATGACAGACATGAATACAACTTGGTGGGATAATATTTTTGATTCACACCCAATACTGTATTATTTATGCGCGCGCGTACACACACACACACACACACACACATGAATCAGAATAAAAAAGGTAGTGGGAATTTGTTATAGGCCACTTGGGCAAGTTGCATTTAAAATGAATAATTGTTTATTGGATTACTGTTCTTCCTCCAATAATCAATCTTTCAAAGATGCATTCAATAATGAATGAGGGGTTTCAGTTATCCTGACATCTTATATTTTGCTACTGCTTGATATGGGGTTTTTTCTATTTTCTTTTATTACTATTTCTTCTTATTTAAAATAAAATAAATAAATATAATTTAGAAATATAAAAGACCTTATGTCTGAATAAACCTTATGTAATCTAAAATCATGATTGCAATTTTAACAAGTCAGTCTTTCAGTAAGGCAACACGAAGATCTTGTTGCAATTGCTTTTAAAAGAATGATAATAGGCTGGAACTTGGTTACAAAGCGAACCCTACTAAATATCCACATTTTGGCAGTTTGGAGAAATGTGGAAATATTTTTTGTTAAAACCAGTAATGGGAACTGTTTCCTGACTTAGAAGCTATTTGACCTACATTAAACTTGCATCATTTAGAAGGCCTTAGACCAGTGATGGTGAACCTATGGCACGTGTGCCACAGATGGCACGTAGAGTCATATCTGAGGGAATGCAAGGCGTTGCCCTATGTCAGCTGTAGCGCGCATGCACACGCTGGCCAGCTGATTGTCAGCCTTCCAGCAGGTGGGGGGTGCCGTTTTTGCCCTTTTTTATCCTACTCAGGCTTCAGGAAGCCTTCCTGAAGCTGGGGAGAATGGAAGACAGCACAATGAGCCAACAAGAAGTACCAACTGATCCTGAAATCCTGGTTGGCCCGTTGTGCCGTTTTTTACTCTCCCCAGCTTTAGGAAGGCTTCCTGAAAAATGGATAATGGGTGAACCGGAAGTTTAGAGCTTCAGTGAGGTCTGCACACATGTGCAGGGGAGGGAGCAGCATGGTGTGTGTGCATGTGCAGGGGAGAGGGCATTGCATTATGGGTGTGTGCACGAATACGCAAGCGTGCAAGTGCACACCTTTTTGGCACTCGAGCCATCACTGCCTTAGACTTTGGGATGGGGGGGTTCTAAACAGCTGTTTGGTGTCAAGATCTACATAGGTTCGTTGACTTATTTGAATCACTTCTTTTCTCTTACATATCATTGATCAGATGCCTCTTGGGTTCTCTTTCAACTAATGGCATATACAGTAATGGCTATTTTTTTCCTTACTGTTTGAAATGTCCTTTCTTCACCCAAAGTAATTGTACTTTTGCTGATTTTCCATTATTTATTATATAAATAATTAGTGAGTTGTACCCAATATGGATATGTACTTTTCTATCACCATGAGGTATATTTTTATTGTGCTACATGATATATGTCATATTAAATAAAGTTCATACAAGTTAATAGTAATTGTTATTTTAATTTTGTATCCTGCTCAAATCAACAAATCAATAAAACCAACATAAGACTGCAATATGTGTTCAGAGGAGTCATAGAAACTGGGGCCACTCTCGGGAATTTTTAAAAAGGATTGACAGCAGTCAGTTATTACAATCAAAACCAAATCCCTTTGTACATCATGCAACGTGCACATGCACACATACACTCACAAATCAGATGGGTTCAGACTGTGGGTAGCTTGGTTTGATTCCTTTCTGCAAATGCCATTGATAAAAATTCACAATTCAAGAAATACTATTAGTACTGCTATTAGTGTGCCTAACATGCAGTGTTGCCTTGTTGTGGTGATGGTAGTGATGTGTGTGGGTCTCAATGAAGCTAAGGGCTGTGCTGGTGGTATTGTAGATAAGGATTGGGCTTAGGCCTTAACTGCTTGGATAGAACCATGAGAGACCCAATTATGTATCCTGAAAGATGAAAACAAACTTCCACATTGGATTGGCTGTTGACCAGCTCTCTTCTGACCCAGCCTTAGCAGAAGCAAGAAATACTCACAATCATGAAAAAAAACCTCTTTATTTACCTCTTCCAGGCAATAGTCCTTCAAGGAGTTAACTGCAGTAACAGACCTTATCAGTTCCTTGCAATAATTGCAAGGCCATGAGCTCCCAGCTGAAAGGCTGCAAATTAAGTTCTAGCAAGCAGTCTTTGCAGTATAAAACACAATGAGCAAAATCTTCAGAAATACGAACTGTTGTCTCCTATGACAACCACTCCCCTTTCCTTCTATTTAT
>JANHFT010008783.1:170954-188246 GCA_032467955.1 Pseudoxenodon macrops
CCCCAGGGTCGGAAGAGATTGTCATGATAAATGGAACGGTCTCCATCCCCCTCCCCTTTTTCCCCCCAAATCTGAAGGGTATGTTCTTGGTGTCCTCCTTGGTCTTAGCTGGCTTTACTTGGACAAAATGAAAAGTTTTTAGGGATTTCAACAGGGTCACATCACATTCCTATGGACTCCTCCCTCCTGCTTTACCTCAGACGTGAGAAGAAAGGGAATTTGCATTTAAACTACAATGGGGGATAACCTTTGTTTCCCCATTTTGAAGACTTAGCTGTTTTCATGTATCCATCAAACTATTGGTTGATAAGGTTACGTAAGGTAGTTCACTCCTGTCCACATGATGGGGAGCAGTGATTGGCGGTGGTGTGAAATTGGAATGGAGACATGGACAGCATCATCCTATGCACACCCTCCTATGCACACTTCCTCAGAAGTACATCATTGTATTCTGTAATGAAGTTTCCCTTTTAAGTGACTTGAAGATGGTGCATCCATATGATTTTGGGCTGGGGAACTTAGCAGCCTAATGCTCTTGGTCTCTGCACCTGAGATTTTGAGGTGTGGAATGCTGGCTCCAGTATGACACATTTTATACAGTGCTTTGCTTGCAGGCTAATTCTCGAGATTAATTACTGTATTACTTTGAAATTCTCAGAGATTAACTACTGTACTACTGTGAGATGGTGAGATACTGTAATAGTGGCACCACATTTGATTAATAGCATCTCTTGCATTTTGGCTAAGCAAGGGAGCTTTGGGGGCAGTTAACAAAGATATGTTTGTAGTATGGCCTTTACTGGAGTTTTAGCTGTTATTCATCTCTTACATTCTAGGAAGGTATTTTTAAAATATATATATTTTATTTTATCTTAGCCTATATGGTATACTTGAATCTGTGCTAAGCACCTATTTGATATGCTTTGATTGCATTTCGTTTCTTGTGGTATTGAAAACAATGTGTTAAAAATCTTTATTTTGATTTATGGAACTTATTTTCTCAGTGCTTTTCTCTGGAATGGAGAAGTCTGAGTTTAGATGAGTAATGGCTGAGATTCAGTACTGTACTATTGTTCTGCTAGATCTTAGGTCTCCTGTACAGAGAGTCATTTAGATGGTTACAGGTTAATTTAATTGCCATTTTCGAATATATTCTGTGTTATAATAAATGTATCTCACAAGACATTATTACCACGTATCATCAAAAATACTAAAATAAATGGAAGATGATTGACCAAATCTATTTATTTGTAATTATTAAATCTAGGTGTTTCTATATAGCATTATAGTACACAAGATACCCTAGTTATTCAGCCTTGAAGAATTCATGTAAGTTTTTGAGTGATTCATACCTTATATTAATATTGCCTCTCCCCAAATACTTAATAGGTTGATGTGCATCTTATAATTACTGCTTTGAGGGGTTGAAACAGTGCAATAGCCATGTCATCAATATGGTCATTTTAACAGTTGCTGTTAAAAATCAGCAATATTTTAGGAGTGAATCTGAAGAAAAGAGAATGGGAGCAACATGTAGTATTCAAGTTTCCTATTCTTGGTTTAAGACTTGATAATCATACATTTGAAAAAGTACCTTTAGCTGATTAGTACAGCTAACTTTTAAGTGCAGGAACACACATTAAAGACTCTGAACCTCAGTTTCTGTCTGAACCCTGTTTAATTCATCACTTCTTTAGGTAATTGTTTTTCATCTTTGTTGTTGCTATAGTTAGGATTTTTTTTTCTATGTGAACATCTTCAGGTACTTGAAAAACACTTTCATATTCTTCCTGGTTTTCTCAAGGCTAAATATATTGAGCTCCTTCAGACATAATTTCTAGTTTGCAAATGAGAAACTAAGGATCAGCATAAATGTTTATGCCTGAAGCTGGTCATACCCACTGAAGTTTGTGTCATTCAGAGCTATAGACTTCTAAGACAGAATCCATGCATTATGAAGAGCTTGGGACTGCCAATAATGAACATTAAAAAAAAAACGATTATTGCCATTTTCACTGGTAAAAGTTACTTATTTTTAAATGTATATGCTACTCATCTCACTCTGAAAAGTGACTCCATCACTTAGCATGGTTTTGTACATTGCAGTATTGGAAGAAACGAGTTGCATGGAATAGGACTAGACATGAGGATGGTGTGGTGATGTAAAAAGATACATTTTGTAAGGTGAAAGATTTATATAACCTGATGAGAAATTTAGTAAATGCCACATGGTGATAGAAGTAGGCTTTGGAAGTAGTCGTGTATTTTTGTAATATTTAATAGTGGTCTGGGGTTTAGTTCTTCTTTTTGTAATAAATTAGAGAATACAGAAAATTGGCTTCAGGATTACAATATATGGAAAAAGTAAGGTGCAACAATCTAGAATTATAGATATGACTGCCAACCTATGTGGCAAGTTTGTGAGCCAATATGTGCATATACCACTGTTATGACTTGCTGTTGAAAATCAGGAATGATACCATATCAGACCTTTCATCTGTGTTTCAGGGCTGCTTAAATCTTTCAGTATAGAGCAATCTACTACTATCAGTTTTGAGCAATCTGTTATAGTGTTACTTAATGAGTTTTTCTTGTGATTTATGAGAACTGTATGCTTGCAATACTTTTCAAAGCTATCTATGGTCTGGATAGGAGTTGGTACAAAAGTTGGTAGCTAATTTTGCTAGATGCATGGTATGGATTTCTAGTTAAAAGTGGGAGGAGTAATAAGTGGGAATCTACATTTTATGGTTTTTATGATGATTGTATTTCTATCCTTTGTTTTATGCTGATTATTGTGAGCCTCTGACTCCATGATTGAGGTAACAAACAAGTGAATGCATAAAGGAATAAATTTAAAGTAACATTTTATCTTTGTATTCATAAATTTTAAGAATGCTGTCCAATTAAGGAGCAATTTACAGGTCTGTGCTTATTTTACAATTACATCTTGTGTAGAACAAAGTTAAAATTATTGTGTGGGTCACTGAAAGCAGAAATTGTTCATTGTTGCATTTCATTAATTCCTGGTATTTAAACTCCCTTAGTACTGCACTAAATAATCTTACCCCGTTGAGTAGCATATGATACTTAGGGGTATTAATGTGACAAATGAATTTAATTAAATCTAGTGGCATCCTTGCCGGATATGTCTAATATGTATACATATTTTTATGTTAGCATTACAGGTTTTTTCTTGGTTGGAAAAAAAATAAGACAAGTTTATATTTACCACTAACACTATAGTTTTATTTTGTTTATGGATCAAGTAATGGCAAGATTATAACTGACACAAATTTAAAAAGATTTTTTTCTACAACCTTTATTATTCAAACCATAGTATATTGTAGTGTAATAATAGAGTGTCATGGAGAATCTTGGTAAGAAAAAAAATGCTTATAATCTCAGTATATATCTAGCCAATTCTGTTTTATATAATCTTTTGTGTTTGTGAATAAATCTCACTTTCTCTGTTTTGGCTTAGCCTTAAGTAGCGCTGCTTCCATTAAATATTCAATTCTAAGAGCTTTGCAGTACCTGGACATAAATGAATAGTCAAATAGTAGCAGTAGCTATTTACAACTTCTTTAAGAAAAGCCCAAATCAATTTTCTTATTGGTTCTTTGCTGAATTTGAAATTCTCATGATTCACCTGGATCAGGGGTGTCAAACTGGCGGCTTGCATGCCGGATACGTCATACCCAGGCCATGCCCACCCCAGGTCTGCAAATGGGGAAAATGTCATGAAATGTCACGGGATGGCAACGTGACATGCCAAGATTGACACCCATGATCTAGATTAAAAAGAATGAGATGGAGATGGGAATATTGATGCAAAACAATTTAGAGAGCTACATATTACTGTCCTGGTACCTTGTTAAAAATTTGCATTGATTTCTGTTCTGTTCTTGACATTCAGGTATTATTAGTGCCAAATGAACAGATGACTAAGGGGTAAGAAAGAGGGCCATGGATGCATCCTTGTTGAGCTCCAGTGTTCTGATTGTTTGAGTATAAATTCATTTCTCCATTTGTTCTAGGACCCTAAAAAGCAAAGTCACAGTTTTCATGGAGAACAGATGAGTACTGTTATATAATTCATTTTCAAGCCGCAGCTAATATGCAGGTTAGAAAAGAATTGCAGGACTAGTCCCATAATCCCTTAGAAAATATCCTCCATATGTTCAGTGGAACACCTAAACAGAATTATCCAGCCTTCAATAATATTAGGTGTTTCACTAAATAATGCAAGATTCTACCAGGTGTCAGGCAAGTATGTGCTTGTCAGTAAATTACAGTAGTTGGGCATGCATTTTATGCTGTTCTCTGAACTTCACACGTTGTGATAATCTGAAGAGTTGTTGAAATTGCAAAACTCTTTCATAAAGCAATAGCACTTAGATTTATATACTGCTTCACAGTGCTTTACGGCTCTTTCTAAGCAGTTTACAGAGTCAGCATATTGCCCCCAACAATATGGGTCCTCATTTTACCCACCTTGTTAAGGATGGAAGGCTGAGTCAACCTTGATCCGGTGAGAATCGAACTGCCAAACTTCAGTCAGCTCACAGTAAGCAGATGTAGCCTACATTAATACTGCATTCTAACTACTTTGCCACAACGGTTCTTATACAGTATGAAGTCATCAACAATGGTTTCTAACATACAATGTTTGGATCCACAAACAAGGCAGCCCTGAAGATCCAAAGAAAAAGATGGCCTCCAGGATATTAGTATTATATGTAAGCAATCATGGTCCTTTGAATGGCCTTTTAAAATTTTAAATAAATGCATAGTCTACTTTAGGTAGTACCAAAGGTGCTTTTCAAGAGGCAACTGGACTTCTGGTTTTTCTTTGAAGACATTTTGCTTCTCATCCAAGACAGCTTCTGGGATGAGAAGCGAAACATCTTCAAAGAAAAACAAAAAAGTCTAGTTGCCTCTTGAAAAAGCACCTTTGGGACAACCATGACCTGGATGACTGAGAATCTCTATAGACACCTACTATAGGTAGCTTTTGAGTTATGACTGGTTGCTTAGCGACTGTTCAAGGTTATGACCAACCATCCAACAGGAATGTATAACCCTATTGCGAAATTCCGATGTTGCTATCTCCCCAATTGCATGATGCAACTGGCCTCCTTTTATGGCATTTTGCAGTACCCCACAATCACATGACTGATTTACAATGGATTGCAATATTTTACGGTTCCCCACAAAAACTTCCCCATACAAAAATGGGTTTACTTAAGAACTGTGGCATTGTCTGTGTTTAATGTCTGCTGTGATAAAAATCAGCTGTAGTCACATGATGACCTGCTTTACAACCATAATGACTTATGACTGTAATTGCCAGGCTCAGATATGGTTGTAAGTTGAGGACTGCCTGCCCTGTGCATGTTTGATCAGAAATGAGTGCCATTAAATTAGCTGTCTTAAATGTAGATGTAAGCTGTCTTAATGATGGATTTGAACACAACCTTGATTTCCAGATCTGATGTGGGGAAGGACTCAGAGTGTAGACAAGGCTGAAGAAATAAGAAATTCTGTCCTATATATTTATACTATTTTGAATTCTGTATATGTGCTTTCATCTGATGGTTGCAACGATAAGGATGTAATAAAAATTTTGTTCTGAATACAAAACATCGTATGCTTATGCTGTCAGGTTAACTGCTACGGAAATCTTTCATTCTGCAGTTCTCAAAAGAAGAAAAGAAATGCTCAGGATTTTGTAGCAAATAAGCCAATAGTTCACAGTTATCACAATATAATTGTTATTTTAAAGGAATCTGTCAAGTGTGTAATATTGCTTCTTTTCCTGTTTCGTAAGAGGACTCAATTAGCCAGCTTGTGATTATAGGAGGAATAAAACAAGTTTACTATCACATTGGGTTCATTTTGGGAACAGATGTATTCTTGCATAGTGGTTGCTGTCATAAAAACACTTCTGCTATTAGAATGGGAAGGAAAAAAAAGATTAAGAAATTTAGGATGTAAATTTTAGCAGTTTGAATGTATAAGATTATAATGGGCTGAAATCTGATCAAAAATTATTTGAATTCAAATGGCATAAAACAAGATGTTATTCTGGTCAGATAAATGGTTGCATTTTTTTAATGATAAAAAAAATCAAATATAGAGAAATAAAGCATTTAAATTCCGTATTTCCCTGAAAATAAGACAGAGTCTTATTGTCTTTTGAACCCTGGAATATGGCCTTGGCCTTATTATCAGGTGTGTGTGTGCGTTATTATTTTGGGGGTGCAGGAGGCGGCGAGCATGGGACTGGATGTCCCGTCACAGCTGCTTCCCCTCCCTGTTCTACTGGCCGAGCAGCCCAACACTTCCCACCCTGCCCCAATGGCAACAGCCTGGCTGCTTCCCTTCTCCAGCGTCTTTATCGAGGGGTGGCAGGTGGGGCGTGGGGCGCTCCAGCAGCGGCGGGAGGGAGACTCAACAGCTAGAAAGAGACAGAGACACATCAGCCTTATCAGCAAGGAAAGTAGTTTGGGGGGGGCTTATTTTTTGGGGGGTGGGGAGCTTATTTTAGTCCCTGTGCTGAAATGCCCAATTGGGCTTAATATCAGGACATATCATATTTTCGGGGAAACACGGTATTGTTTGAGAACTGTTTGAGTGATAGACAGATTTGGATGCTCTCACATAATGGCAGCAACAGGCGGGAGACAAGCACAAAATCCCTATTTCTCATAAGATAAATCCCCAAGTTAAAGAAAAAACAATTTACAAGGAAGTCAAAATGAAAATCAAGAAAGTCAAGATGAAAATCTGTTGTCCATTGTTCTTTCCACCTCTGGATGTGTTTCTTTTAGCATGCTAATGATGAGCTTTTAACCACCAGAAGTTGGCCTGGACATTGTAAGCAAAATGTCATGTTACTTTTGTTTGTTCCAGTATTGGGCCACATTTTCAAAATTCTTCAGTACAGTTGCAAATCCACAGTTTGCTAGCTAGACTAGCACTTCCCACAACTGAAGCATTTATGGTCAGCCTGTTTAGCTTCTTCTGAGAAGTGTCAAAGTAGGTGTTAACTAATTGCCATCATAGCTCTGACTAAAGCAAATTCATGACTTACAAAAGCTGTTAATAGTTTGTTATCAGGTTAATAGCCCAGGCTCTCATAATTGTAGCCTATGGACTCCTTGGTGCTCGCTGAGCTTGTTTGTTTTGTTACTTGATTAGATGTCATCTTCAATGCATTCAGAGCAGTGCAATGCTAGCCTAGTCTGGCTCTAAAATTATTCTTATCACTCTTTCTCTGATGGTAGAAGCATACATAAATACGGAATCTGCAACTCTCTCATCTGTAATTCCCAAAATTCTCATTCATTCATTCATTTATCTTTCTGTCTGTCAACAAGTACAAGGAAACAAGTATCAGTATAGACATAGACATGGACACATGAAAAAAAATGGCATAAATAATTGGATATAAATACGTAAAACATAGCCATAAACATATAAAATGAATACAAATAAATGGGGACAGTAGGACAGGGACAGTAGGCAGACTGGTGCGCTTATCCAGGCCTAAAATTTCAAGCCTGGTGGAATAAGGAATTTTATTGCGCGCAAAGAGTTGAGTACTCTTCTTGTAAAATACCTCTAGATCCTCTCTAATGTGTTAATGTCAGAAATACAGTGTGGGTTCCAGGCAGGTGAGCAGTATTCAAGGATAGATCTGGCAAAGTTTTTATATGCCCTAGTTAGAAGTATAGCGTTATAAGAGAGAAAACTTCGTAAAATAAGGTTGACAACTCTTAATGCCCTTTTGGCAATGTTATTACAGTGAGCTCTGGTGCTTAGATCTTTTGAAATGAGTACTCCTAGGTCCTTTTTAATGTTACGCTTCTGCTGGAATAAAATCTAGAGCTGATATTGCCATCCTTTAAGTTCCTTTACACAATCATCATACTCCATCAACGTGCTTCTCCTTTCTACCATTTTGGATTTCTTTTTTAATGGGGAAAATTTGCACATACCGTAGATCAAAATAAAGCACTGGGATGTAGTCACTCTTTTAGAATATTTTAGAATAGTTCCAAAACTCAAGTGAGTCAACAAGGAAATAAAATAGTTTCTAGAACTGTAAGCTGGTACTTTTCCAGCAGGTCAATCTTCTAGCTCAGCGGTGTCAAACTGATGTCATGTCATCATATGACTTTTCACGACTTTTCCATTCGCTAAACTCGGGTTGCGTGGCCAGCACATGATGCATCTGCCCTGCAAATCATGAGTTTAACACCCCTGTCCTAGCTGATAAAAAAACTAATAATAAACACTAAAAATAAGAGGGGCGGGGATCTGGTAGGAGATAAGAGCTTTACCTTATGAGTACCACATTGTCAACTCCAGTGGGTTGAATATTAGAAATGTGCTTAATACCAGAGGTATTAGAAGAGACATGTCTTAATGGATTCCAATAGGGATGCATTCAGTGCACGTAAGCATGAATAATGAGGACAGTTAACACATGCTTTACACATTTAACAATATACTGCCAACAGCTAGAGGATACACACATAATTAATAATAGTACTGAACTAAACAGGGTCTTGCATTGAATTGCATTTGTTAAAATATATAAACAACTCACTTGTTCTTTGCTGTAATGGCAATAGGTGGGCAGCATGAAAACTTATTTCTACTGCTGTGATTTTGAAAGAAATCTATTATCCAAAATGGATATTGGCCTAGGGAGGAAAACGAATTCAATTAAAAAAAGTATCATCTTCAGATATACTTATTTTAGAACTAGGAAATGAAACGTTTACAATCCCTTTTGATCTAAGTACTGCAATCCAAATGATTTTACCTGTCACTTTTTAAAAGCCTCCATGTTAAAAGAAGAGAAATGCATGAGTCTACTCAGGAATGCCTCTTGGTTGTTGAATGGGACTTACTCCAAGAAAAGTCTGTGTAGGATTGAAGTCTAAATGTCACATCTAGTTTAACCCTGATGGGTGTTACTTAATAGAATGTGTTTGAAAAATAAATAGTTGCCCCCTGCGTATATTTGATTACAGGGCTCTTATATTCATTGTCCCCAGGGGTTACATATTGACACAAGGCAGCTTGCTTACAGATTCTTATACAGAGTATAAAATATGTCCTGTGGGGAATATGGCTTTTTGCATCTGCTTGTATCTTGTTTCTGTGGTACACAAAGGGCCTTTTGAGAATCATTTGTAGCTAAATGTGAAAGATTTCGTTTGTGATGAACAAACCATTGTTCTTTGGTCACAGTTCTCCTATTGATTTCAAAAATTCTGCAAGGCTAGATTAAAGTTAGCTGCCTTTTTATGTCTCATAAATGAAACATACTATTTTAAAGCACTGTGCTTTATTTTCTGTTTAGAATAAAGGTGTTTATTTGCCCAAAGCTAGTGTTATTATGCTAACTGCATTTTGTTTTAATACTAATATTGTATAAAGTGATTTCTTTTAAAAAAACCAGTTGCCTTACTATTATTTATATAAAATATAAATTTGGTTGATTTATAGAAGTTTGTTATTGAATATCCCATACATTTTATGCTTATTATAAATTCTAATCATGCTACATTTATAGAGGAAAAGAAACCACACACTTATTTCTAAGAAAACTAATTTCTAGGTTAAACGTGGACTTGTTATGACTTGAGGCTAAAGGTATCAGTCAAACTGTAATCTGTTTCTTAATTATTTTAACTAGTTAGACTAAATAGCCAAACATGTTTGTTCCAATCTGAATCTGTACCATCAGGAAAAACAATTAAATTGTGTTTTAAATTTAATGAAATACTCCCACTTTCTAAACAGTACAAACCAATTCATACTTGAAACAAACATGAATCTTTTTTTAATGCTAATGCTGTATTCAAATGCAAAATATATTTAAGACAAAGTTCTGTCCTTGAGATTTTTTTGCAGCCTCGATACAGAATTTATTTTAATTGACTGATGTTATTTGTCCTGCTGAATTTTGCATATTTTGAGTCCAATGTTAATATATAAATGTACATATATCAGAATTTAAAGTGATTATAGGTACAAATACAGCTTATGCTTAATAAATATAACTCTGATATTAGTCAGAGTTAATAAATACAACTCTGATATTAGTCCTTTATTGTATTTGTATGCATTTGTATGTATGTTTTCCAATTTTGTCAATGACTGAATTGCCAAACTATATATGTACCTACTTGTGCATATCTATATATATAGGTAGGATAATACTATATAGAATATAGTATTAGAGTATAGATAGAGTATAGATGTAGAAACTGAAATATGCTATGATCACAGTAGAATTCACGGTGCATGCCCAGACTTGGTAGCATATATATCTTTTAAAAATTCCTCTTCAATTTAGTGAAATATGTAGCCATATATACAACATATTACATATAGTCAGCACATGCCCAAACATCAGACCCCTATAAAGAATTTATTTCTCTAGAACACAGTGCTCCTATAATATAGTGTATACTATATTCATGCATTCCTGCACATCCCTCCATGAAGCCTCATCATATGTCTTTCACACCCTCATGCTCACTCTCCAACCTTCACCATGGCATCCTCTTGCATGTCCTTGCAATCTAACCCAATTGGCAGCAGCCACTTACCTGCCCATTGGTCTGTCTGCAAGCCACCTGGAATTGGCAACTTCCTTCCAGCTTTCCCACTGAGTTGGTTGGGAAGCCAGCAGAAATTTGCATCATCTAATGATGGTGGAATTTGATCCCCAACAACAACAAGGATTGTGGAATTTGTAATTTTGAGGGATATAGTTGCATTTTATGACCACATTACTTAGTGACAAAAATTACTTTTCAAAATTGCCATCATAAATCTGTACTTGTGTTTTTAATGTTTTTTAAATTGTAAATAGGTGTTTTCTCTTTTGGTTATCAGTCATTCAGTGTTTGGTACAAGATAAGTGGCTATACAAATACTTTAAATAAATAAATAAATACATACATACATATTCTCATGAATGGGATGAGATCTCTCTCTCTCTCTCTCTCTCTCTAACTATCTTACAGAGAACAGTTTTCTGTTCTCTGTAAGATAGTTAGCTAATAGCTTCTGCTTTAATAAATCCAGTGAAGATCCATCTCTGTAGATAATTGGTTCTAAACAGTAAACTACTTTTACTGTTAAGAATTTTTTCCTAACATCTAGTTGGATTATTCCATGTCTTACACTTGGAGCAATAGAGAATGTATTTTGAACTTTTTGTGTTTTTTCAAGTACCGTTATTAAGGAATGTCATTCTGTGATTTTCACTGAAAGCTAAAGTTTCTTCAATTTTTTTCAATGGATTTAATTTTTTAAACTCTTAATTCTTTGGTTAGTCAGCAGAAAGATTGGGTGCTGAGCTGATTGTGCTTATCCTGAACCAGCTATATGAAAATCTTATTTAATTTTGACTGAAACTTTACTGACTGATAAGAATAATTGGCAAAGGGAAAGGAATAAAAGTGTAAATGAATGATTCAAAGAGAGTCGAAGCAGCAGCCCTTCCAGTAACAAAAAATAAGAAATGGAGGAGGAACAGGAAGATCTCCAGAAAGTACAATACAATTAAAATCCAAACACCATTCTCACTGAAATTGGATATTGATCTAATATAACAATTCAATGTACAATGAAACAAATTAAACAGGAATTAAAATTAGAATAAATCAATAGGAGTAAAGACTTTGAAGGCATGTCTGGTTTATTAAAAAAACAGTTCAAGGGTATGATTAAATAGATTTCAGATTGCTCAAATGCTAGCAAGTCTTATGACACTGCAGTAAAAATGAGAACAATTTACACAGTACTATAACATGAAATTGGATTTGACCAATGTTCCTAATAGAAAACAGAAGGAACATTTTAAGGATTCAAGGTACTGGGAAAATGCAGAAAAGAATCACTTGTCAGTAAATTTACCAAGAAAGATGTGTGTGCCCATAGAATATACAGCTTTAGATTTATGAGAATGAAAAAAACTTCCACAAGATATTATTATACAATTTGTTAATCCTCATGTGAGATATTTGATTGGGTATATAACAGAGGCGGATTCCTACCGGTTTGAACTGGTGCTACAGAGTACGTAGTAAGTCGCTGGTGATGTTATGAAACCATTCTGGTCCATGGACGCTGCAATCTTTTTTTTTGGATTTCTTTTTGGGAATTTTTTTTTTAATTTTTTCTGGTTTTCTTTTCTTCTGCACATGTGCAGAAGCCGAGTTTCCAGCACTGTGCATGCGGCACCATCTTGTTTTCAGCCTTTGTTTTGTAATCTTTTTGTACTGCGCACCCACGAGGCGCGGCCACAAAGCGCGGGAGGAAGTGAACCAACGGCGAGGTAAGTTAGAACCCACCCCGGTATATAATCTTGTGAGCTGGTGGCAATAAAATGGGTGGGCAAGAATACTATGCATCTTTTCCAGTATATAAGTTCAGCTATTCTACAGAGATTTAAAACTTTTACAAAAGAACTTAGAAAACAGGGAACGTCTTTAACCCTCAAGAAAAGGAGATTTTTCTATTCACTCTGAAATAAACAGAACCCCTTTGACAAAGTTTAAGAAAGCATAATAATAAAATGATCGGAAGGTGACCTTGTATGCAAGGAAAAAGACTGTTCTAAATTAAGGAGAATAAATAAATAAATAAATAAATAAATAAATAGACTTGAAAATAGCAAAGTTATAAATAAGAGAAAGGAAAGAAAAACATTTTAAAATACACATTAGATAATTAAATAATAGGTTGTTTATTTATAGGTCTTCTATCAAGCTGTGATAGGGGTTGAGATGTTTGGTTTGGCACCTGGGAGAAAGGGTACCTTTGTTTTTAACTATGTTTTATGGATTGTTGTCAGGCATGAACAATAAGATCCACATGTGAAGAATTGGCTGTTTTATTGCTCAAGCCTATTTCCAGGAACCTTCTCTGACTGACATTCGTACCTGGGTTAGAAAAGATAAGGAACCATAGATGAGAGCTGTTTGAGTACAATTTTCCAATCAGCTTTGTGTTTACTTTTGACAAGTATCTATCCCAAATCTGTTTTCTAATCATCTTCTTTTTAAAATAAATCTTACTCAACTGGAGTTGTTTTTTGTTTTAGCTTTTTTCTACCATTCTTAATTTTTTTAAAGCTTAAGTTCTATATCCAAACACAGCCAATTTTAATTTCTCTTAAAATCAAAAACCCCAGCATCACAAGATATTCTTTCAATATTCCTGCTACTTGCATTTCTTACTAATTCTTCTCTGTTAGTTAGCATCTTCAAGGAAAACCTACCTCCTATTTTTCTTCATTCTTCAGTGGAAATTTTTAGAGTTTCTTGGTATGGTAGCCCCATACATAGTACAGTTCATCTTCCAACAGATGTATTATTTACAGTCCCCATTACCATTATATAATGTAATCAATGTTTAAAGATCTGGAATTTGTTTTTAGAAAGTATTGTCATATCACCTGTTTGGATAGTGGACACTAACAGCAGTATTGCTGCTTTTCATACCTACATTTATTTTACACGAAATGCTTTCTCGTATGTTACCAAGTTCATTTACTTTGATCATATTGAAAAGGTGCAAATACTTTAAATATGTAGTAGAATTCCATCTTTTATGATATTTCAGTTTGAATACATTTATTTTTCTATTGGTATTTTCTTAGGTTTGGAGGTTTCCTGTAAATCTGTACTAGGAATATACATATTATACTGTGTTTCTCCAAAATAAGCTCTTGGCCTTATTTTCAGGGAAGTCTTATTATTTTTGAGATGCAGGAGGTTGAGAGCGTGGTCACCTCATGACTGCTGCTGTGTTTTGGGAAGGGCTTATTTCCGGGGGATGGCTTATTTTAGTGTATGCGCTCAAAAGCCTGATTGGGCTTATTATTTGGGGAGGTCTTATTTTCAGGGATACAGGGTATATCTGTACATTTCAAAGAGAGGAACAAATTACATTAAATTATAAATCATATCATGAAAAAAATTAAAGAACTTTTTCCAAATTTATATTATTGAGATTTATTATGCATGGACTGATGAATTGGAATATCTGATAAAGCAACATCACTGGTTGCATATTTTGAAGAATATTACATTACTTTCATTGGACTTAAAATTAATTCATTAAAAAGATGAGTTTTTTTAGATACCCCAAGAATGCATTTGAAAGGATAAATATCAGATTTTTGGTGATACCGGTATTATTAAAAAAAAGAGTCCATGATTTGATCTTTAGGGTTATTGGATTCTTTTTGGAACATTCTTTAAGATGTTGTTAAAATATTGTACATTGTATATTGATGAGGAAAACTTTTAACATTAAAGACATTTAATCTTTAATGTTATGTTGAATAGAGTTGCAAACTTTGGAATCTGTTTTTGAGGAACTATGGCTATATTAGGACATGAGCTAGGCAGCCATATAAATTGGTCTAAATAATTAAATGTTAAATGTTTACATCTTTCAAGCATAATTGTACTTCTTAAATAGAAATATAACTTGCTATATTCGTTATATATATTTTTAAATTATAACCTATCTAACCATATGTAACTATAAATAAGGAAAAAATCTGCCTACCAGGTATTCATCTGGCTAGCGTTCTTAGTCTGGTCACCTTCAGCACATTATTTTATCACCTGGTTAGGACTGAAAAAAAGCTTCTAAAGAACACCTGATAGAGAGAAGCAATGAAAAAAACCTGCAAAGGTTTAGGTCTGAAAAAAAAAGCTTCTTCAGAGGGAGTAGCAATGAAAAAAGCCTGCAAAGACCTAGGTCTGAAAAAAAGCTTCTTTGGAGGGAGTAGCAATGAAAAAAGCCTGCAAAGATTGCTTCACTCTTCACTCGCCTTGTTAGGTCTGAAAAAAAGCTTTGAAAAAGCTACATTCAGAGTATAAGGTGCACCCAAATTATCAGCCTCTTTTAGGGGGGGTGCGTCTTGTACTCTGAAAAATATGGTACATCCTTTTTGGACAGATCATTTGTGCCAAAATGCACAACAATGTCAACTTCACAGTCCTTACTAGCAATGCTCCTCTTTTCTCTGCTGACAATAGCACCAGGCAGACACCTCACCTCTTTCAAAACCTCCACATCCTTCCCTAAATTGACACCTCTTACAATTCACTCACCAATCAGAAAGCGGTTTCTCTTTTTAGATACCTTGTTAACCTCACATGGCTGATTTGCAACATCTGATTAATACTTTCCCTTATCCAGGACAACTTCTTCTTCATGGACCACAATCCCTTGCTGAACTGAATCATTATCATCACCGCAAACAGCTGAACCTGTCACCTTAGTATCCTTATTAGGTTTAGCAAGGACATTATAGCTGTTATGCAGGGATATGAAAATCTTCATGTTTATGGTCCACAGTTCTCACTCTGCCAAATCCAACAGTTGTTCATACTATCTGTCTCTTGCAGAGTCTTTGTGGTAGAGCAGGGCAGCTCAATAGAACACACCAGCTGACTTGGCCACCTAATTTCAGCCTGAAGAGCACAACCTAAAGATTCTAGAGAAGTAATCTGCCAATACAAAGAGCAATCTGGTTACAAACAGGACAGTATTCAAACTTAAAAAGAATACCATGAAAAACAGCAACTAAACAAATGTTGCACTGAAATAAAGCAGTAATTCTAAAATAAAATTGCAATCGCACACACATTTCCCAAGGATGAATTACTGTTGTTTTCAAATTACTGATGTTTTAAAGACTATACTTTTGCTCAGATGCCCTCACAATGATTAGTTTCACAGAGTCAGTACAAATAGATATTCCTTGATCGCCTTTCTGTTTAAGATTTCTAATGTATGATTTGTGTACCTTTAGGTGCACAGACCACTAGCTTGCTCCACTGGAGGAAGTTTCACTGTGAGCTACTCCTCCCACCAAGCTTTGATGTTCTGCAAATGCAATGAAAATACAACCAGTGACTCAGTTCCCAGGTGACTAGCTTGTTCTATATTTTCTTTTCTAAAGGAAAGAAACCAGATATATATTCAAACATTACACATAGCACACAAACACACACACACAACTTGTTTATGGTTCTTTGGGAAATTTAGCTTCTGAAAGAAACTTTTTTTCTGTACAACTGTGATAGAAGAAATAGTAATCAATATGATCCCCACTTACATCAGCAACTTTTGGAGAGATTCCAAGGTCACATCCGAAGATTTCAGGGATATCCTATTGTCTTGGAGAGTCAGGTTGTCCATCCTCCATTCAGATGTTCTATGAGAGTTATTGGCATTATGTACCTGTGATAAAATAGCCACCATTCTCTGAGAATACAAAGAAAATGTCTGATCGTTAAATAAAACATTCCTGTATCCAAGAAAGGAAAGAAATGTGAAAAAGAATCATATCACTTCAATTACGCTAGGTATAAGCTGAGATAGAGAGTTATGTTGTCAGGCTTTTAAGACTTTGCTACAGTACCCTACAAGCAATAAAGATATTTCTAGAAATCCAAGTGTTTTTTGTTTCCTAAGTTTGCTTGCCTCAAAGGGCTTGACAGTAAAGGAAAATTAAACCTGCATTTACTTAAAGTGATTTGTGCTCAGCCATTTCCTGGAGAACATTCTCTAACCCTCACTCTCTGTAAGTGTGCTTGAAATCAGGAACATAGCAGCACTTTTGATTAAATCTAGACAACAGTCAAATCAATTTTGCTAGGGTTTACAGGAATTCATAAAGAATAACTCAAATACAAATATAATAGTTCATTCTGTTTCATTCAATAACTAATGTCTAACAATTAGAAGTTTTTTTCATGTAGCCAAAACTGCACCATTGTCTCTACCTGGGTTGTGAAATTTTTGACCCAACACCCACATGTGCCCTAATTTTTTGCAGCTCTCTGCATCATTTGGCCCCCAAGACATTTTAGATCTAAATTTTATTTATTTTATTTTGTCAAGCATGTATTAGAAACATGATTATGGATACATGAAATGGATACGAATAAAAGGGAATATTAGGACAGGGATGGTAGGCAGGCTGGTGTGCTTATGCATGCCCCTTAAAGACCTCTTAGGAATGGGGTGAGATTGACAGTAGACAGACTAAGGTTAAAGTTTTGCAGGTTTGGGGAAGAAACCACAGAGTCAGGTAGTGCATTTCAGGCATTAACAACTCTGTTACTGAAGTCATATTTTCTGCAATTAAGTTTGGAGCAGTTTACCATAAGTTTATATCTATTGTGTGCTCTTGTATTGTTTTGGTTGAAGCTGAAGTATTCATTGACA
>JANHFT010008783.1:191712-210557 GCA_032467955.1 Pseudoxenodon macrops
GGGAAATGGGAGGGGGGATTGTATGGAGCTGGGGATATGTAGCCATAACAAAATTCTTTCTAGAAAGCCAAGGTCATCCTTTGTCTCTGCACCTGACTGGAACTGGATGGGTGAAGCTGCCAACTTGGCAGTGAATGATTGGACCATGTGATGGACCTTTGGGTGTGGGGGGCAAGATCTTGAACTATCAATTGGGTGGTAAAAACCTGGGAATCCTTTCACAGATGTGCCAACATGGCTCTCTTAATAAATTGTAACTTTGAGGAATGCTTTGCCTTGGAGTCTGATTTAGTTCTGGATTATATTTGTAACGCTGACACACACTATATTTGTGCTTTTGAATACTTTGCCATCTGCATAGAATTCAATGTGTATCACTTCAGCCAAGATGCCAGCAAAATGACAACATCTACTTTGGTCACAAACTATGCCAGATGTGTTTATACTTGTAATTACGATTGTTGCTGCTCCTTTTTCTTTTTTTCATATCAGTCAAATTTAAGCAGCAATCTAAACCATGTGGAAATAGGCTGCACTGAAATTCAACATTAATAAGATTTGCTTACTAACAAATTGAAAATAATCCTTAGCTTCAAATAGTGCTGATATGTTCCTGGTGTATCTGATTTGTAAAATAAAGATAGTTTTATTAATTTATTTAGACATTTTAAACAGCTTTTGTGACTGAAGAAATAATTTGTTGAAGAAGGCACAAAATAAATATAACAAACAATAAAAATAAGTTTTGTAATTTTTTAAAAGAATATTCCACTCTAGTTTAGTCCCTTTACATCATAATTTATGTGATAAATTCATCTAAAATGCTAATGTAAATTAAGACATAGTTCATGATATGATATTATAGATATGCTCATTGAAAAATAATAATAATCAGTGATCAATATCTCAGGCACTTTTGTATTTACTTCAAGTAAGGTTTTTTTTCCTAATTCAACAAAAAATATTAGGACTATTGAGAGGTATCAAGAAATTGAACATAATTGATATAATGACAAATTTAAGTCGAAGCAGTAGAAATAAAATTCATAGTATAGTAAATAACATGAATAACTGACCTTGAAATAGAAAAGGTTTCATATTGATTAAAGATAGCAAGTTAAAAATATTATAGACAACAGCTTAATTTTTAAAAGTAGGAAGGAAAATGAGATGTTATAGTTTTTGTTGTTGAAAACAGCTGATTTTTTTTGTACAGCAAGTAAAGAGACTTAATTCAGGGATTCATCAAATTTTAGAATATCACAACATTCTAAAAAGAATAAAGTGGATTTGAACCCTTCCCGTATGAATAAAATATAATGTCATTGAAATTATATATGGGTAAGAAATAAATATGCCACTTAAATGTTAATTTAAATATTAAATAAGACAATGATACATTTTATAACATTATTAAACAATTTTTTACTAGAAATAAGCACACAGATAAAATAAAACAATTTTGTTAATTGGAACGTATAACCTTATTTATTTTTGCATCATTCCTGAAATCTGGATTTCATTATGAAGGAAGACATTTTCATTCACAAAGTTAAAGGATCTTCCTTAACTTAAATCAACTTATTTTAAACCGCACTTAAGCTTGCAAAACACTAGCAGGCTGTATGCTACCTTTGCTATTCCCTGCCAGTAGAGCTGAATTGACATAAAAATCACAGTCTATTGCTTTTTTCCTTTCTAGACTGATGCTTGTAAATCCTTTTGCTCTTCCAATTATCTTCTGGCTGCATCCTCATAGCCTTTTCCCCTTCTCTGCAGAGGGAGTGCCAGATAGGATAGTCATAGTTTTGCATAGAAATTGTATGGCCTCCAGCCATGATTAATCTCCCTTTCACAAGGAAATACAATGTGCTTAAAACAACAACAAAACCTCACACTGTTCAGGCTTCATATAGGGCCCTGGAGTCAATGTGTTGCTTTATATTAAGGATACCTTTGCATAAAACTAGCAAACCTGCTAGAAAAGGACATTTTCTGGTGACCCTCATTCCCTTGTCTCACAGCTCTCTAGAGGATGTAACATACACTTTAAGGACTGTTGCTCATACCTTGTTAATACAACATATGTTTTGAATTCAAAACTCTCCAGAACTTGTCTTTGGCTTGTATAACTCTGGAATTTTGTCATGTAAGTATAGAAGCTTTAATTGTTTCATGGAACTTTCTAGGGCTATTAGTGTAAGCTGCCAATCAGAAGTGGAGAATTATCTGCATTAAACGAAGGATATGCTGACAGAAAATATCTTTAGCCCATCTCACTGGAGACTGGGGCGCGAACAACAATCCTGTTTTATATCCTGTTTACCAGATAGTGAGCACAAAATACTAGTTCTGCTCAAGACAACTATGATCTTGCAGGATCCAATCTGAGTCGGTCACCGAGACCAGAGGTTTTTTTCTTCCAAACTTTCAGACTTGTGCTGAAGCCCATCTTCAGGGCTATAAAGTTTACATATGACTTTGTTCTTATACTCTTTCAAATTAATGAATAATTTGACTGGTTATATGTTTATATAATGGCTCACTGACTTTTTAGAACTGTTGATTCGTAGTTTAAATTATGCACATGTAGATTTCATCTCTAAAAAGTCCAACTGTGCCTAGTTTAATTTGCTTCATGACTCTTGTCTAAAGACTGTAAGGGAAATGTAGAACTTAATAGAATTTAATATTTCAGAACCATAGCAAGACATCCTAGAAGCCTCATAGAAATCTCATTGCCTTCTGTATATCATGGTCTTTAATTTCTCCTTGCCCCATGCCTTTAAGTCAGTTTGGAATCCTGGCAACTGTCTGGACAAATCCCTGCAGTTTTCTTGATGCATTTCAGCATTTCAGATTGCCATTGCTTTCTTCAAACAATCATTCTTGCTTACTTGCAAAAATTGCAGGAGTGTGCAGGAGGGAAAAAGGAGAAACTATTATTTTAAAAGTGCCATATTTCTTATAATGTTTAAAAGAATGTATGTTCTTTTTTATACAATGTGAGTTTGGAATAAGATACAGTGGGCTCTTTTGGTTAAAGATATGTAACATTTTGGGTTCACTTCTGAAAATGCTTTTTTTAGCTTTTTATTTTTGTATGTGGAAACATTTTTATTTATCTTGTTCAGATTACTCTTTTACATCTAAAGAACAAAAGGAGCTGGTGTTACATTGTAAAATTACTACAAAATGAATTGTTACAATTATTTTTGCCTGTTTAAAATTCCCTTTAAATGTGTTGCCTTTTGCTTGGACTTGATAAGCTTTACCATGAACAGTTTCCCAATTATGCAATTAATTAAAATTAATTTATTTCAGAATTGAAATGAATATGTGGAAAGATCCATAAAAGAAATGCTTTTACCAATGCATGTGCATTATAGCTTTGATATATCACCAAAATAAATAATTCGGTTTCTTTAAAAAATCTGAGTTAACCTGCTATATTTAGCAATTGGATATTAATGGTTTCTGAAATTGTCTTTGTAGGTATTTTGTTAATGTGTTTATTTGGCAGGGAAAGTGGGGGAAGTTAGTGATGCTTAGGTAATTCAGAGTTGTCAACCTGTACTTTATATTTGGAACAGATAATTGTGGGTGTTTCATTTCCCCTTCCCCATTATTTGCATAATACATTGTCACTGGTAAGTTCTTTGCTTGCCTAGAAAAATTGAAAATCTTATCAACTGTGTTTTAAGAATAAAATGAGACAGACATGATTTTTTTGCTATGGATTCTTGTTATTGCTTCCTGGTAGTTTTGGCAAATAACTGATCTGCGATGATTCATTTTTATTTATAAAATATGACTTACACCTTTGTTATTTTATGACTTGCCGTATGTCTCTGAGTAACTATTTTGTGACTAGCCTTTCATTTTCTCCATGATTAGCATCTTGTGGAAGTTTTATGGATCTTTCACAAAATACCATGTTTGGTTCCCAGCACATAACTTTATGTAATATTAAATTTTATATCTGTTGAAATTAACCCTTATAGAGATTAATATTTCTTAGTGAGAGAAGATCAGAAGCTTCTAGATTAGAGAGACCCATTATACAAATATAAACCAAGTGACTCTTATGTTGAATAAAAAAGTGGCCAAAATCCGAAAGCCAGGAGAAACATCCGCAAAGCTAGAGCAAAAAATGTAAATGACGTTTCATAAACCTATATGAAGGCTTTGACTTATGTGTAACACAATGGATATATCTTCTATAGCTTTTTTCTTATTTACAATTTAAAAAAAACACAGCCATATTGTTTCTTTTTCTGAATAAGCCAGTGAATAAAAATTATATATATATATGAGTATAATTATATATTTATTACTTATTAAATTTCTATGCCACCCAGCTCTCACCGTCCCAAGGCGACTCTGGGAGGCTGATGAGTTATAAAACAAGTAAAAGTGATTAAAACATTAACAGATTAAAATACACAAATTAAACTATTAAAAACTGTACTGAAATTATAAATGTAGTATAATTATTATAATTAATGTTACAAGAATATAGGATCAGTTTGCAGGGCTGACATTCCTATAATGTTAGTCGGAAGTGATTTACATGTTCACTAGTGCCATCAATACAGTGGGGCATGCTAGAGACAAGTAATAAAATTGGCTAAGAAGATAGCTGCAGTGTTTATTTGTCTGTTTCTGGTAATTATAAGCACAATCTTATGACCTTCTACTGGCTGTTTTCAGAAACTCTAGAAATACAGTTTTCCACTGTTCCTTCCTGATCCTGAAATAATTCCTTTGAGACTTAGGCAGCTAAGCCACGCTATTATATTGGAGGGGGAGGAGAAGAATTTAAGGTGGAAGATGTTTTAAAGTTTCAACTCAGGAGGGTCAGGAATAATGTTGCCACATATCTGAAAATGCAAAGGAGGACATGGATAATTGAAGGGGAGGGGAGGAAAGACTTATAGAAAGAAAGAAATTATAGTGAAAAATTGCTCCCCCATGTACTTAAATATACATTTAGATGAAATTATTTTTCCCCAGCATCAGAAAGGCTGTTTTTTTCAATAGTGCTTGAGCTGGTTAAGAGGCAAAAGTCTTAAATGTATAACTGATTGAGGTCTTGTCAGTTTCAGGCAGAGCTAAGCTAATGGGAGGGTACTAATTACCTAATTATGGTCACAGAGCTGACCATAACAAGTTGAGCTTGTTAACTTGCACTTAAGACTTATTAGGGGAATGCTCAGCACCAGGAGAAAAAACTGCTCAAGAAGAGATAGCTTGTAGATACTCAAAAAATCAGATAAGGTACTTGATTTTAAGGCTATCATTACTACATGGAAAACATGTTCTCTTTTTTCCAGACTTCTGTAACCCTAATCAGGAGAGCCAGCATGGTATAGTCTATAGTGGGTAGAGTGCTGTGGGGAGAATGAGAAGAACCAAGTCCTAGTCTTCCCACAAAGTCAGCTGAGTGACTATGGGTTCCCTTTTAGTCATGCTCATTATCAGGTTTTGCAACAAGCTTGCTGACCAACAAAACTCACTGTATCATGTTCTGATTGCTTTGCTATATGTAGATCTGGGTGAGTACAGAACAAAAACAAGAGGACCTTGCAAACACAGAAAAAATGCTGAGCAAAAACAAAATTGTGTCAGATTAGATTATTTTATTCTTTAAAAGGCTACTCAAGTGTTCACTGCTAGTGGGAGGCAACCAATGTCATATACATGCCACATTTCCTTCAACAGTTCTATTTGCAGTAACCTCAACAAGCCCAAACTATTGAATGAGGTCAGACTTCGATGCCTGCAAGTACTTTGGACTCTGTGAAGAATGAGGATGCTTGAGGGAATTTTATGAGGGAATGATTGAGGTCACCCCACTTGAAGACTAGAGAGATAATTCTGGAATGGGGGATTGGGTTTATTTGTAAATAGCTGGCTTTAAGTATAATTATGAAATTTCAGAATTTATTTGTAGCGAACTGAAATTCATGTGTTTATATAAGATCTAGGGAACATTTATTCTTGGAACATTAGCCACATTTTACCAGGTTAAGTATCTTACCTATATAACTACTCAATATGTCAGCATGACTCTGTGCACGTTACTGTTCCAGGAAACATCTGCTTGGAATCAGGAAGTTTAGTAATTACTTCCTTTCTTTCTTTCTGACCTCTGTATGTGAATGCTTGAGAAAGGGACACAGGGAAAGAAAGATACGGAACGTTCTATAGAATGTGTAATTCTCCAAGATAATGCGTTAAACAGCTGAGCTTATTTTTGATGGAAAAATATCTTGTAAGTCAAGAGAACTGTGTAAATTTATACATGCAGAAATTCATTTTTAATATCAGCCTATATAAACCAAATAATGTAAGATTGTAAAACATAATTTTTACTATGTTGTTCCAAGGCAATATTAACAAAAAAACTTTATGTAAAACTGAGTATTACCTTCCGTAGTTTCCCAATTGTAGAAATAAAGGCTGGTTTTGATATCAATACATCAATACTTTTCTTCCTTATTTCACTTAAGTCTAATAGCTAACCTGTCAGTTCTTACCTAATGATACATCAAATCCCTGTATCCCCATAATACTTTAAATTGCAGAATTAGAGATCAAATGTTATTGATGATTTATTTTGTACTTCAAAGAATAATATCTCCAAACTGGCTTCATACCTATTGCAGGAATGGAACAAGCATTTGCGAAGTGCTTATCTGTTCGGCACTCAGTGAGTAAAAGGTTGCCACCACTGGACTATACCATGCTGACTCTGATTAGGGTTACAGAAGTCTGGAAAAAGGAGAGCATGTTCTCCATGTGGTAGCCTTAAAATCAAGTAGAATAGACTAGAATAACAGAATTGGAAGGGACCTTGAAGGTGTTCTAGTCCAACCCCCTTCCAAGGCAGGAAACCCTACACCACTTCAGACAAATGGTTATCCAACATTTTCTTAAAAACTTCCAGTGTTGGAGCATTCACAACTTCTGGAGGCAAGTTTTCTGTGAGAAATGTGATTTATAACTTGAAGCCTGAGTACCCCAATAGAAACACAACTTCTAAATCATTTGCTGATTAATCTGTTGACATTTTCAAATCTGCTTGCAATCAAGACTTCCTAGTGAGTGAATTCCACTACAAAGTAAAATCGACGGTATTATCTTAACTGTGTGTGTGTGAGGGGGGTGGGCTAATTGAGAAAACAAGCAGAGAGTTAGAGCTCACCCATTCAAGTATTTTAGTCTTGATCTTGTCTTATGTTTACTCTACAGTACAATGAAACATGGAGATGAAACAATCTGTAGGTGAGAAATTCCTGGCCACAAAAAAGTGCTATACTTTGAGCTCTGAAATCGGGCAGCAAGCCAATTATTTCTGAAAGACTCATTTCCTCAACTGAAACCTTAGGTATGTTGGGGTTTACAGAAGTTGGCTAGACATTGTCTCCATAAGTGAATCACTCTAAAGAACTACTTCAGGTGAACTGTATTTTATTTGCAGAGTGTAAAGGTGAACTCAGAATTTTGAAACAGTTTCAAAACCAGTGAGTTATACACTAGTTTAATACTTTTTTGAATAAACTATTCACATGCTAACATTAGTTTCTTTTCCTGCATTTTAGTGCATTATTATTACTACACAGTAAAATGCTGACACTGCTGAAGCGCATGAAGTTTTGTAACAGCATAGTGGAGGCAATGTTCCTTTGCATGAACTCAAACAACCTCTGTAATATGAAAACTAATCTTTCATAAGAACTAATCCTCTTATTATTATGAAAGAGATGAACATGAAGACTTTCGACATAAATCTACAATTGGCTGTAAAGACTGTGTACCTTTTCTGATAACCTTTCTCCCACTAGACATCTTACACTGATCTCATCACTGAGCTACATGCTGCTCTTCTATTATACTTTCTATATAGCATGTGGGTGAAAGTATGTTTTTAAAAAAATGCAAAAGAGCGAGTGATTAAAAAACTATTGGCATATATATAGGCAAACTATTTTCTATAATACCAAGTGAAACTTTATCCTTGAGAATATTTCATGTTCAAAATAGTTTCAAATTATGTTCCTTATTAGGAAGTAAGTAGGTAAGAATTATTCAACTTTAAGCATATATAGGATTGCAGGTTTTTTTTTTAAAGTTACTATAATGCTGGTGTTAAAAGTAAATAAAATAGCTGTAATCAATTTACAAATAATTTAATCCCTGTAACAAATAAACTAATGTAAGTTGTCTGAGGTACATATTCTTACTGAATTTTGGCTTAGTAGTATAATGATTATTAGTTGTTGATCCTAGAAAGTATTGATTGTAAACATGTTTTTAAATTTACCTAAATAACTATGGATTTGAAAATATTGCTGTATCACTAGTATTGATATTTGTACTATGTGCTCACCACAATACAATATTAATTGTACAACAATAATATGTGAGTTAAATTGGACTGAGAGTGTGTGACCAGCCCAAGATTCCTCAATTATATATTTTTATATATTTTATTGAACCCTTACAAGTTTAGTCCCAGACTAGAAATGATTTGAAGTATGTAGGATAGGGCAAAAGCTCTGTGTGACAGACTATCTGTTGATGTCTGAAGTTATAAATGGAGAATGATGAAAACTGCTATAAGGATACCCAGAACATAAAGGACTGTTCACAAGAGCAAATATTTTCCAGCATAACTATTTTTCAGTATTGACTGAATATGGAATTCCAAAACTTATATGATTTTTTAAAAATCGAGTGAAAAATTATCCAACATTTTTACTTAATTCTTATCCTAATTTTAACCTTAGTGGTATACTACATTCCTCTCCTCCAGCAGGGAGAATCTTCTAGACAGGTATGTATTATGTAAAAACTATGCAAATTTTGAGAAAAATAAATACTGTACATAAAGTTCAGCGATTTAGAAATCTTTCGAGAGGAATAATTTGGTTTCAGCTCGATCTTAGCAAAGGCTTCAGTGTTTCTTCTCGTGGAGGTCATGAGCTAAATAGACAATTAAAGTTCTGTCTCTTTAAAGCGTCATGTCATGTCACTGTCTGGTCAGCACTAAATGGACACAATTCTGCATGCATAATCCGTTTGCTGCGGCTATTACTTTTACTCCCCCTGCCGTTACCACAAACACGCACCATCCCATTTGGCCGCGGCCCTCGAGCGGTTCCCGTCAGTCACACCCCTGCACAGGATGTTATATGCCATATAAGGATATTTACGTCAGTTGGGTTCCCAAGCTAGGTTGAGCCGAAGACTTTGTAGTCGGCTTCCCAGACTTTTAAAAGTCGAGACCTCTCGCGAATCTTCTTACAGTAGCATCGCAATCCATTAGGGAGGGCTTCTGGATTACGTTGAGAGAAATTCTGATGTTACCATACAATTTTGGATCACCTAGAATAGATTCGTGATCCCTACTACGCTCCTCCCTTGTGACGTAGGTTCATTCACAATAAAAGGCTGAGGTACCGCTTTACTCCAGAACAGAATTAAGCAGTGTTCGAAGGAGCTAAGGCACGGAACTCACTGGAGTTTACAAGTAACCTGTTCGCCTCAAGAGCCACTCCATTCGGATTTTAATCTGGGATAGATATACCAACCTGAAGGGTTTGTATAATAATCCCAGGTTCTCCGACATGATGTTCCAAGGCTTCACCGCTGACTACGACGCGTCTTCCTCCCGCTGCAGTAGTGCTTCCCCGGCGGGGGACAGCCTTACCTACTATCCTTCTCCCGCGGACTCTTTCTCCAGCATGGGTTCGCCTGTTAACCCACAGGTGAGGAACAGGGACAGTGCCTTGGGCCGGGGGTGGGTTGGGGTAGGAAGATCGTGACTGTTTCTCTATTGCTGTCTTGTCTGGTGGCCAATTCCTGTCGGGTCCGGCAGTAACATTTAATGCAAGCGGACTGGAACTCAAAAGAGTTGATCTGACCGGCACGCGACGCATGCCTTTCTCTTTCTGATATTTTGTATTTTGCAATTAGTGTTGTGTCTTGTCCCTAATCATAGGGACTATCTGTCACTTCGCATAGGGACTATCGATAAGTCTCTTATGGCAGGGGAGAGGGGGGAGGGTCTGGTTTCGGCTCCTGTTAAATACTCTAGATTAACGGAGTGGGGAGGGACCTGGATCCGGCAGACGTGCTTAGCGGTGGGTGCGTAAAACAATTTCATTGATAAAACGCGACTTCATTCAGGAGACTCCGGAGCGACGTTTGCGTCAGCTCGGACGTCAGAGATATTTTTAACAAGCCCCTGTTCATGTGTAGCTCGGTGATGGTGTTAACAGCGTCCGATTAATGCAGCTCAAGAGACTGCAGGCCGAGCTCAAAATAACCCACCATTCTCTTGGGCAAGAATGCAATCACAACGTGCTTCGTGTCTTTCTCCCTTGCCCCCGCCTCTCCCGTTGTTAAAAATAATAATAATTAAGTTTCCTGGTTTATGTCTTTAGGATTTCTGCACGGACCTAGCTGCCTCCAGCACTAACTTTGTCCCTACGGTGACTGCCATCTCCACAAGTCCTGACTTGCAGTGGATGGTCCAACCAACTCTGAGCTCTTCGGTGGCCCCTTCGCAGAATCGCACCCATCCCTATGGGCTCGCTGCTTCTCAAACTGGTGTATACCCAAGAGCTGGAATAGTCAAGACGACTGGAAACAGAGGGCAAAGCATTGGCAGAAGGGGCAAAGTTGAACAGGTGTGTACTTTACCTTTTGCCTGAAGCAATTGAGAGGGAAAGTTCTGGTTTATGGGTTAGATTTACACTTGGCGAGAAAGGAGGCATATTTAGCCCGTAGTTGACTGTTTCTTAGGGAAGGGAAGGACAGTTGCATGGAAGTCCAAAATAATTCTGCTAGGAGGTGGTCTGCCCCTTAAGAATACTTTGGCTGGTTTGGCTCTACTGAGCCGCCTGTAAGACTTGCATTTCATAGTTGAGCCTTCAAGCGGAGGTAAAGGAAGAACAGGCACTTTCCGGGCTCCGGTACTAAGTACTGACGGGCATGCTGTTCTCTCTCCATAGCTGACGCCAGAAGAGGAGGAGAAAAGGAGGATTCGCAGAGAAAGGAACAAGATGGCAGCCGCTAAATGCCGCAACCGGAGAAGGGAGCTGACCGATACCCTCCAAGCGGTGAGTATCCCCGGATAGCGCTCGCCGGCTGAGCTCCCTATGCCCCTGTCCCCGGCTCTTTTTCCGCCCAAGAGCTGACTGACTTATCCTTCTCCTTCTGTGTGTCCGCAGGAAACCGACCAACTGGAGGACCAGAAGTCCGCGCTCCAGACAGAAATCGCCAACCTGCTGAAAGAGAAAGAGAAGCTGGAATTCGTGCTGGCCGCTCACCGCCCTGCCTGCAAGATCCCCGAGGAGTTACAGTTCTCGGAAGAGCTGGCGGTCTCTTCCCTGGATATGTTAGTCGACGCGCCCGTGGCCAGCTCCCCAGAGTCCGAAGAGGCGGCTTTCGCCCTCCCGCTACTGCCGGAGCCGATCCGGGCAGAGCCCGCGAAGGAGAGCAGTGGCTTAGGGTTGAAGGCCGAGCCTTTTGACGACTTCTTCGCCCGCTCCGCCCGCGGGACGCCACGCTCTGTACCCGACATGGATCTGTCCGGCTCCTCTTCCTTTTACGCCGCGGACTGGGAGCCCATGGGGGCAGCGGTCACCGCGGATCTGGAGCCCCTTTGCACTCCGGTGGTGACCTGCACGCCCTGCCCCAGCACCTACACCTCCTCCTTCGTCTTCACTTACCCCGAGACCGATTCTTTCCCCAGCTGCGCAGCGGCTCATAGGAAAGGAAGTAGCAGCAACGAGCCCTCTTCCGACTCCCTCAGCTCTCCTACTTTGCTGGCTTTGTGAAGGGACTGAGTCCCCGAGCAATAATCGCGGGGCTGGGTGAAATCATCGTTCCTACCCCGTCTTGCTGCTGCCGCTATTGCTGCTGCTGCTGTTCCTGCATGGGGCCTTAGGCCGCAAAGGAGCCACTCTCGGAGTCCCAAGGCCTGGGGAACGAAGCGCCTCCATGCTGGCGTGAGGTACGGGCAGCCCATCTGGAGTGAAATGACTTTGCTGAAGGACTGCTTTGCAGCCTCTCACAAGGCCCGATTCTTCTTCCAGAGATGTAGCAAATCGCATGGAATCTGTCTTTTCCCCACCCATGAGAACTAGCAGTTTCATAGCATGTTCAACATGGCTGGGTTGGTGACTCCCTTCCCTCCTTACTATTCACTAGCATTAGCTAATTAATCTGTTGGTTTAATGATTGGAATTTTGATATGGTGCTGGGTATCTAGTGCAGCTGATTAACAATAACTACTGTGTTCCAGGCAATATTGTGTTTTGATCACTTAGCAATTGTCTAACTTAAATGCGAAAAAGACAATTTCATTTTCTAGATTAATGAATAGCTATGTTGTCCACGTACTAAAGTTCTTTGTTCATTGATGTCCATTGTAACTTTAACTGATCATACATCGTTGAAGTGGTCTGAATGGTTTGACATAAGTTTTCCATGAAAACGTTTTATTGTGTTTTTAATTTATTTATGAATATTTATATTTATTTTTTTCTACCTTGAGGTTGAAATGTGGAAAAGTGAATTTGAATGACACTTAAGCATTGTTTGCTTACTGTTCAAGATCCTGTCAATAAAAGCATTTTAAGTTGAATGCTATAAAGGCTCTTTGGTTTCTTTACAATAACACTGATCTGAGAATGGATTGAAATTAACTGGGAGATAATTTAATACATTGCATACTTAAATCTTTTATTTCCTCAAAAGGATTTGAGACTAATAAACAATATTACTATTAAATGAGTATTAAACTAACCCTTTGGCTACAAATCCCCTATCCTGTCCTTTCATCATAAACATGTTGCAGCTTTAATAATCCTGTTGCTTGAACATGTGCTAAGGCTAAGACAGTACAAAATTCTAACCACACAACATAGGAAAGCATGCTGTTGCTTAAATAGAACATACTCTCAAGTAAATGTGTATAGCTGTACATATTCTGAATTTCTACACGTCAGTTGCAGTATTAGTAAAGAACACTGGTTTAGTAAGGCTAAGTAACCATCATATAGCAACAAATTATATTTCCTTTAGCCTTGTGATTATTTCTGTTCAGATAAGTACAGTTTCATCACATCATACTTCCTGTTTATTTCCCTCTCCCTGAACATATCTGACTTTGTTCTTTCATCTTCATTGTTTCCTACATCTATGCAATGTTTCATTTTCCTCTGTCTCATGTCCTTCATTTGTCACCAAACATGAAATATAAGAAGTGAAGGGAAAAAATAGTTGTTAATTGGGGAAAAGGTGGAGAGTTTCAGTAATTGTTCAGATATTTCCCATGATAAATTACAGTTCTATTTTTGACCAGAAAACCTGTAACAACTGTATAATCAGTTTAGAAACATAACAACCTAAAATTTATCACTTTTTAGTGTATGTTTTGTTTCTTAATACACCTGTGTGCCAGATAATTTTTCCACGTACAAACTCAGGTGGTGAGTGCCAAAAGAACTGTCAATATAGGGTTTACTGAGAAATAAAAGGTAGATAACAATATGCTTAGTACAGATCTTGGCTTGAAAAATGCAATTGTTCTTAATGAGCATAAGGTATGATAGTAAGGCTCCCAAAATAATGAGCAAGCCTCTGCATTGTTAAGTGAAGAGATGTGTGGTGAATATGAATGGGTTTGGATATAGCTTATTATTGGATAAGCTAAATAATGATGGAGTGTTGACAATCAGAATGAAGAAAAACAGAATTTAGGGAAGGAAATGGAAGAGGGCATGGTTGGAACCCTTAGAAAAGAGATCCAGAAATTTCACAAAATCAATACTCTGACAAATTAAAATAATAGCTTATTTATCAAATAATTTGCCATTGTTAGTTGATGTGATGTGAGAATCTGTGGCAAATCATCTCATATTTTCTAACAAACGTTATCCAGTTAAAGCAGTATCCAGAAGTCCTTTAATATCTAAAACACAATTGTAAGGTAATATAACTAGGTATTCCACAGTTTTCTTTAAGTGATGTGAACATTTCTCAAAAGTTTGATATCATATATATTCCTAAATATATGCACAGAATTCAATTTCTGTAAAAGAAAATGAGAATATAAAGCATAATATGAAGACCACATGTTTTCTGCATTAGGTAATATTTATGAACTTAACAAATCAATTAAAATAATGTATCCAATTACAATGGAATGTACCTCACTGGTTTATGTAGTATTTCTCAGATATATTTGCTGAGCTATTACTAAATAAGATATCATTACTTTGGGAAATTGTCAATAATATTGCTTCTTAAATATAACAGTAAATAATTATTCAAATACTTCAAATACTATTTGAAGCAGTAGGCATGAGCTTAAATGGATTCCAGAAGATGGTAGAGGACAGGAAGGCCTGGAGGAATGTTGTCCATGGAGTCGCAATGGGTCGGACACGACTTCGCAACTAACAACAACAAATTATTTGGAACATGATTTATGAAGTTGACATTAGAATCTCCACTTAAGTGTGTTTAATTTTCAAAGAATTTTTCACCATAAGAAGTCAAAGTTATTTAATGTTAAATTGCTTAAAAAAAGCTCAAAACTTTGTATTTTTTCATTATAACATTATATATTATTTCATACTTCTTTACATTGCACACAAGCATTCACCAAAAAAAAAATGTTTAAGAGATAAGTTGTCCAAGGTTCAAGTGGCATGATTTTAAAAATGGGCACTAACATCCTGTATGATTTCCATAAGCAATCAGCTTAAATAATTTTGGAAAATATAATTCTATACTGATAAATATTTATTTTACAAATAATTTTTTTTGGCCTTTTCACACATGCCATAGGTTGAATTCTAAAATGAATAAACAAAGAACTTCATAAAGGGAAATTTCCTTCCCTTTCATTTTCCTCCTTGAAACCACTTGTATCTCCTTCCAAAAGCTGTGAAGAGGACCAATGTACCCTTTGGACCACATAGAACCAATTTTATGGCTAATTGGTAGAACTGACATGATTGGAAAATCATTGAAATTGGATTTAGCTCCTAAGATGAGTTGGATTTATGGGGGAAATTCAATTCTTCCCTCTCTATTTTAGTTACCTCACTGGCATACCTTAATAGTGATCCTGAAAGTTCAGGAATATATCTGAACAATGTGAGAAATTTTCTGAGGAGAAAAAGAGCAAAAACTCTTCTCCCCATGTGATAGGCTGTAGCCGTCATCAATTTACATTCTCAGAATGATTATAGGGCCAAAGTTAAAATCATCTTTCATTCCTTAAAAATAAATTTGATGCTTCAGATTATACTCTGGATTTCAATTTACTATTCATTTTACAAAATAAATGAATCTGGGTGAGCCAAATTCCATGGACACATAGAGCCTATGGGCATCCCATTTTCTTTCTGATTTAAAATCAGGATAGAATTGTAAATTCTCCTACAGGACACCAGACATACAGTCTGCCTCTTGACGGAGTTAGCTTGTACGACTAGACAACTTGTGATTTGTTAGGTCATGAATTAGAGATATATTTTATTACCGGATTCCTCAATGCCTTTTCCAATTTACTGCCCTTACTGGAAAAGTTGGAGTATATTTAAAGATGCACCTGCCTTGAAAATGCCCATGTTGAACTGTATACGCAGTCAAACATCAGCATAAGAAATATTTTATGGTATTTTGAATGATGTCATAAACTTTTATACTAATTTTGATATAAAATGTTTTATAAAATTTGTCAAATTTCAATTCCATAGGAGTCATGGCTGCAGATTTTGGATACAATCTGTAAGTTACAATAGCTCATTTAAGGTATCTTGATTCAAAAATTGTGCCCTACGATGCATCATTTTGTTTGGTTAAAGGTTATGAGAACAAGAGTTTTAATTATTTCAAGAGCAAATAATTATTCAAAGTATACATATACTGGTAGTATGACAATAATATTACATACATATATACCGGTACATATTATTCCATTTGAATACCCAGTGATAGAGTCCAGAAAAAAAGAAGGCATAATAAGACAAATTTCAGACTTAAAAGGAGGAAAAGAAAAGGAGGGGAAATATATATTCAAAATGTTTTACTACTGGTTCTGTGGGTGTGGCTTGGAAGGCATAACGTGGTGGGCATGGCAGGGGAAGGATACTGTAAAATCTCCATTCCCTCCCCACTTCAGGGAAGGTTACTGCAAAATCCTCATTTCCTCCTGATCAGCTGGGACTCGGGAGGCAGAGAATAGATGGGGGCGGGGCCAGTCAGAGGTGGTATTTACCGGTTCTCCGAACTGCTCAAAATTTCCACTACCTGTTCTCTGAACTACTCAAAATTTCCGCAACCAGTTCTCAGAACTACTCAAAATTTCCACTACCGTTTCTCCAGAACTGGTCAGAACCTGCTGAAACCCACCTCTGAACCAGACTCATTCTGGCCTACAAGACTTAGAAGAAAACAAAATGTATCAGAAGAAAACAATTTATCAATTGGTACAATTAGCAGATATGTCTTCTGAGTCCTCTTGTGGGATGTTTTGTATTTTTATTTAGTTGACAACCATTGCAAAAAATTCCAAATTTATGGGACTATCTCTCCAGATTTCTCAGTTACAAATATGTGGAAGGGCACAATGAAGACTCACTATGAGGGTAACCATGGCCTGACTGGCATGAGAATAGTCTCTTCTGGGCCTGAAACCGTTTGGGATTTTAAAGGCAAGTGTCAGCATAAAGCCAGATGAAATAATTTCTCTAACCGCTTTTTATTTCAGCTGCACAATTTTATCAGCGACGGAGGATGAAGTCAATGGATGCAGCTGTGTACATGCAAGAGATAGTTAAAATAAATGTCTCAAGCCTTTGTAACAAAAACGATTGAATTTTGAAAAAATGGAATTTATGATTTAAACTATCGAGAAAATCTTATAAATCTTGGGAGTTGTGCTATCAAACTAGTTGAATTTTGCATTTTTGTTTTGATGTCTGACAAATAACCTTAAAAAAGGTTATTTTTCCTTAAAAAACAACAACCGGAGTAGTGCAGAGGCTAGAGCATTAAACGCCGTTTGGAAATTGTCAAGGTCATTCGGCTTTAGAAATGAGTAGAGTACACCTAGGAGAGACAAGATAGAAAATGCTTCTCTTGGCTGTTACTCAGAGTTCCCTTAAAATGGACCTAAGGCTGTATTATGGAGATGGAATACAGAAAATTAATTAAATGGCAAAGCTCCTTGGGAAATCTTTCCCTACAGGAACACTGGATAATCCTTTTCAAGGCTTGCATCAAGCATTTCGTCACCTGAAACTGCCTATTATGAATCTTTGTTCCTTTACTTTAGTTAGGATAATATATTAATGCAACCGGCATGTGTGTTACACAAGACGAGAGCCAGTTAAATGAACAGCGCAGCTTTGTCTGATAAGTCTCTTAATGGACTGTAGCACTTGAGACAGCAAGTACAGGATCACAACTACAAGAACAACTCCTTGTCTATGTGAAATTAGCTGGCAAGGAAAATAATTCTAGTTTTACTTTCTCCCTGACTTGTTGGGTGTCACCTACAGCAGAAATGAGCAACCTGAGGATTGAGAAATCCACACTTGTTTTTTGTGTTATCCATGTATCGCAAACATGTATTCAGATGCAATCGTGGTTAGGCCGAGCCAATGAAGTCTATGTAGAATTTGGAAAATCCTGGATTAATAATGGAACAAAACCCGGTAGTTTACAGGATGTGGTTCCTGGCACATCACTCAAAATCTTGCTCAACCAGGTCCATCCGGAGGTGGTGGCAAGATAGCAACTGCTAGATGTCATTTTTACACTCCTTGCTCCCTCCATATTGACTTTTTTGACTTCCCACTCAAAGATGGAATTCAGTTACCTTCCCTACCAGTTCGTAAATGTGAGCACACATGTGCAGTGCTAGCGCATTATGTCTGGGTGGTTGAGCGGAGCCTCCCAGAGGTTGCCGCTACCAGTTCTCACGATCCAGAGAGAACTGGCTGAATCCCACCACTGCTCTTCCTGCAATCAACCCTTTCTAAGCTAATAGCCCCTTCACCTTGCATAGAGTGAAATTTGGATTCATGTTTTCTTGGATCAACAGATATGGAAACAAAAATGAGTGAGATTTCTTCCCTGCCTCAAGAACTATTATATCCAAGGTTCTTCTTGGTGTCTGTTTTCCTGCTTTTCACAGGCTTCCTGATGATAACAATGATTGCACTTTATTTCTTTTCAGGATCTGGTTTTTCCCCACAGCTGCTTTACCTTCCAAGACATATCAATTGATCTGTTCCCAGTGCTCTATTATTCCCCTACCTTCTAGTGCTTTTTCTTCCAGTTTTCTCCAATGTCCAGTTTTCAGCACATTGATGGTAGGAATGTGGCATTTGGTTTTTGCACAGGTCTTTGAGATGGATATACATTCGACTTTAATCTTGCTAAGAAGCTGTGCTCAATCAGTCTTGGTTTTCTGGAACATTTTTCCATTAGCTGGAAACAACAGTTGCTTACATTTTAGAAATTCTATATAGGGGTGCTTGTAAAATGTAAGAATGACTGTAAGAGATCTGTGGTTTCATTTATTTGCTTATTGTTTGTATCCTGCTTTTATTATTTTTACACACAACTCAAGGCAGTAAACGTATCTAACACACCTTCCTTCTATTTTCCCCATAACAACACTGTGTGAAGGGTTGGGCTGAGAGGTTGAATAGCCCACAGTCATCCAGCTGGCTTTCATGGATAAGGTGAGACTTGAACTCATGGTCTCCTGGTTTTTTTTAATGAATTTGATTCCAAATGTTAAA
>JANHFT010008783.1:218606-234227 GCA_032467955.1 Pseudoxenodon macrops
AGCGCTGACGGTGGAGGGGGGAGTTTGAGTGACAGAACGTCCTCCCCAATCCCCGTGTGGGCTCAGACATTGATGGCAGTTAGAACAATTAATCAGTGGAACAGCTTGCCTCCAGAAGTTGTAAATGCTCCAACACTGGTAATTTTTAAGAAGATGTTGGATTCATTTGTATGAAGTGGTGTAGGGTTTCCTGCCTAAGCAGGGAGTTGGACTAGAAGACCTTCAAGGTCCCTTCCAACTCTGTTATTTTATTCTAAATAATGTTTAACGTAGATGTGGACAATCAAGTGGCCCATACCTGCATGTGGTTTCCAGTTTCCAGGAATAATAATTACTTCTGAGATTTGGAAACTAAATGGCCAGATTTTGGTAATGTACGTTTATGATCCCAAGGTTATGTGATTGTCTTTTGCTAACTTTTGACAAGTAAAGTCAATGGTGAAGCCAGATGCACTCAACAAAGACTAGAAAGTGTTTGATTGATCTTAGTCTGCCAAAACAAGAGTATCCTGGAACTTTATATTATTCTGTGGGAAGCATCAGAAAAACAATGATTAAAATGTACTTCAGCTCAGCTTGACTGATTAGTGGGGAACACATTCTTGACTAGATTGGCAATATTAATATTTAAATTGATGTACTATTTAATAAGATGTCTCTGGAAGATTTATTTGTCATGCTGAGATAGTGAATCATATTCATTCTTGTCTCTTTCAGAAAAATTTAAAACTATTTAAGACTGCAAGATTGAGCTTTTCATCAACACACATTCTTAAGGCTCAGAGGGTTTTTATCCTTTAACTGCACTTCACAGAATCATTTGGAAATGATATTGGAAGTCCAAATGTTATACTTGTTCCCCATAAAAATTGAAGCTAGTCAGTCAGAACTATTTTATAAACACTGAGCAGATACTTCCAGTTACAGGATTGGGAGGAAAGGTCAAATTTGCTTTAACTCATAGGGTAGGAGAATTTAAACCCTGGAGAAGAGACGTATCTATATCGGAAAAGATAGTTTCACTTGCGTAGGGTTTCTTTTTGTCTGCAGTAAAACAGTAATATTTACATCTGTCAGCTTCTTCCCTAAGCAGATTCCTAAGTGCATGGCTAAAATGGCTACAGAGTAGGAAGTTATTGTTGGGCCTGTTGCAAAATCTGATAGACACAACATAATCATCATTTTATGGCATAAATTGAACCTACGTTCTCATTTATGATGGGGCGAACAAGATGCCTTAATAGCTTAATGATTTTCCTTGCTGACTTGTATCTTGGTATAAACCAGAGTTTTCCAAAGAAAACCAGGGTCAATGAAACTATCCATTGTTGTTGCTATTATTTGCAGCACTGATTAAATTATTTTTATATAATAAATATTTGGTGGTCGATGAACAATCAAACTTCATGAAGGGGTTGAGAGCTGAAGAGTTAGACCATCGTTGGTTCAAACTGAGTGCAATGGGATTAATGTTGCCATTCAAAACATTTATTCAGGCTTAGTTGTGTAACTAAGTTTTTTATTTAAAAATAATACCTAACTGTCTATGTAATTTTCTTTTATCTGATCTTCTTCAGTCTTATTCTTCGTCAGTATTGTTGTCTTTTGTTTATTTATTTCAAACCCACCATTTTTCCAGATGTTTCAAGCTTCCTTGTAACCTGTTCAATATTATCCAGTGGATCTTGAAAAATCAAAAGCAAGTCATTGGCAAAAGCATGAAATTTATACTTATGTGCTTTGATTTGTAATCCTTTTATTTTATTGCCTTGTCTAATGTCCCTTTTAGCAATTCTAATACCAAGCTTATTTATAAAGGACACCCCTATCTTCTTCCTTTCTGAATTTCACGTGGTTTTGTCAAATCTCCATTCCCTATGATCTGAGCTTTCTGGAGTGTATAAATGGACTTCAATCTCTGTAAAAAACAGAGTTCAAAATCCATCTTTTCAGCTACTTTAAACATAAAATTCCAGTTCAAAATGTCAAAGGCTTTCTCTGCATCCCAAAAAATTAACAGGGCTGTATGTCACTGTGTTATTGTAAATGTTCAATTATGTCCAACTCTCACATAGTCCTTTCATTTTCTTCTGGGTAGAAAACCACATTCATGTATGTACTTCCGTAAAACATGTTTAAGTGTCTCACCTAAAATTGTGATTTATACAATTTATAATCACTATGAAGAATAGAAATTGGCCTGTAATTTTCCACAGAGGTTAAACCCTGTCCCTCTTTAGATATTAAAGACTTATAGGTCTCTTTCCATGAATCAGGCATGGATATTTTTTTTAAATCAAATAACCTCCTGTGGAATATCATGGAGAAGTATCAAAAATATATACATGCAATTTCTGGATTCAATTTAGCTCACCTAGTATGTGTAGTAGAAATTGTAACTGCTAATTTATAATCCAGACAATTGGAGAGAGTTGAGATTTCTGAGACAATGCTTAGAATTAGTAGCTGCCTAGTCAAATCCTGCTATGTGATGTAATGGAAGCGGAGGACAATGGTTAGCTGATTTTGGTGGGAACAAAGTGTCTTTAGATTCAAGGGAAGAGATGTTCAAAATTCAGATGGTCATATTTCCTCACTTGATATACCGGTATATGCAGGAATTAGCTATTCTCTTTTTATTGAATGACCTCTCCTGCCAAGCGTCTTGGCTGTTTAGCTGTTAATACTCTGTTAAAGAGCTTGAAGATTTGGCTCTGCCAGCTGGCATGGGGCCCCAGTGGGAGAATATTATCCTGGAGATGGTTGATGGACCAAAAGACTCCCTCCCTGTGCACATCTTGTTTCATTTCTTCCCATCTTTTCATAATTTAATTATAATTTGCATTTTTATTGTTATTAGAAATATTTATTTTAATGGTTTTATTGCTTTTAGCTGCTCAGAGTCCTCTTATGGAGAGATAAGTGGCAAACAAATGTAATGCATACATGCCTACATGCATATCTACATATCTACATTGTAGGATTGTATCAATGGCAAAATGTTTAGTCCCAGAAATGTTTGAACTAGTCTTCCTCAACTTCCTGATTGTCTTAGTAATTGAAATGTCTAGAAATTCAACTACTATCAAAATTCTGAGCATTCCAAAGGTTTCTCAATATAATGCAAGGGCTAAAAAATGTTCTTTTAGGAAAAAATACATTTTTTTTTAGTATGTTTATCTGTAATTCAGTGTTTCTACAATATGGTTTCTCAATCCAGTGACAATTACATATTTGTTCATTTTAAGCTTGAGTTTTCTTTATTGAGATAATATTTCATTTAAATAGAAATAGTAAGTAATGGGAATTTTAATTCTCTTTCAAAAGTTCTGGTTGATAGCAGCTCTAGAGAGTACAGCTGAAAGACTTGAATATGTGCTTGATTAAACAAAAGCTTTTGGCTATGATCAGTGCTAAATATTATGAATATATTCCCTTTGCCATTAGGATAATGCAAATTTTATTGTGTGTTTTTTTAGTGTCTTAGTACAAATGCTAACTTTGTAACATTTATTGTTTTTATTATTATTATTATTACTACAGTATCTGTGTGGCTGGATTTAAAAGATTAAAGATAGAACACTTTACCACCTTCCATGAAACAGATACTAATGTTTTTATGTATGTTGCGAGCGTGATAGTTTAGGCATTACATCAGGAAGTACATAAGCTAGCTCTTCCTAGGTGTTCTTAGGAGTCCTATTTATAGAACATTATGGTGCTTTGTGGGGTGAGATCTACTTTCATAATATGTACTGTACACTGGTTGAGCTATTATTATTTTAAAGTCAATGTTTTACGAAAGATTGTTTTAGTGTATTTATGATGTTTGTAGATTAATTAGTACATTATACAGACATCTACCACTTCTCTGTATTTAGGAGTTGAAGATGGTAATATGTATCTTCATTTTGTTCACATCATCTGTTTAGTGCAAGATCAGCCATTATTTTATGTGATGAATCCGTTCTATTTATGATGAATCCTCTTTCCTTGGAAAACTGCTAGTTATTCTGTTTTCTCAGCTGGTTTTAGGAATCTATTTGGAGTTCTAAACACTAATAGTGTTTTAGTCTATGAACGATAGATAAGTTTGCAGACCTTGGATATTCTCTATATGGCTTACAAAATACTACTTTATTTTGCAATAATATGTTACCTGCCATGGAGTATTATTGAAAAGAACAGAAGGGAATTGGCTATCTCAATGAAATGTGTTGTGTTGAAGCAAGGAAATTAAATTAATAGACAAAACTATTGTATTTGCCTACTAAGATGGGAGATGATAATAAGACTTATTTGCTCTATGGTCTTGATTGGAAGAGGAAAGTGCTCTTGATCAAGACTGCAGGAGAATAGTAATTTCACTGATAACTTTGCTTGATTCAAATATCTGTATTTAAGTCAGCCCACCAACTGTGTCCAATTTACCATCTGTGGGGTGTTTCTGCTTTTCATATTACTCATATGTTGCCATTAAAATGAAGGCCATCCAGTTTTGCCCAAGCCAGATTGCTAGTTCCTTAGCATTTTCTTGCTCATTGTCTCCAAGCTGTTATTTTCTTCCTTCTACCAAAGTGCTCCTCCTTCAATAGATCTTAGGAATAGTCTTATCAGTTAACTTCATTTAATGCCAATATTTTCAAAAAATATATAACAAAGAAGGAATTTGCAGAGAACTTAGGCTTTTTTTTAATTATTCAAGTATATTCTACTCTTGCAGTGAGAAAATAGCATACAGTATTACTTTGATTCTAGATTTATTTATTTACCTTTGTTACTTATATTCTTCATTTGGAACATAGTAAGTGTTAATGTTAATACCTTTTTGTGTAAGGTGAACTTGTTTAGCCAGAATAAGCCCTTGGAGGATTTTTGCTGCTGCCTCAGTTCATTTCTCATGGGAAATAATCATTGCAATCTAGTTATTTGAATTACGTCAATTTAAAAATCAATCAGCAATGAGGCTAATATAATGAGTTATCTTATAAAATGAGGTTCCCAGAAAGAGAAGCTAATGTCAGCTTGAATAGCTTGTAAAATTAATGTTTGCTTGTGTAAACATCTGTTTATTTGTTTTTTTAAAAATCAGGAAACAAAAGGACCTCAGAATTCTTTCAGAACTAAACTCTATACAATACAACCTTTTCCCTGTTACACATACGAGTTATGAGTTAGAAAACATACAATTTCTGAATATTCTAAAAATTGCAGAATTGTTTGGTGAGAACTCTGCCCTCTCTATGCAATTAGGCACAGTACCTGACAAACCACCTCAGTTTCTTTTTCACTGCTACAGTTGTTAGCACATTTGCCCTTGAGTTCTAATTGTAGTGTTGCGTTTAAACTCTCATTTGATTTGTTGTATACTCTTCATGTTCAAAGACATGTAAGAGGTTTGCCTTGCCCAATTTATAGCACGTTGTCTTTCTGGTTTGGAGCTCCTGGAGCCTTGAGTTCCTTATCATTTTGGGCTTTTTTGCTATGTCCATTTTCCTGCTGGCGGGCCCATTTTAATCCATGCTGTTCAATGTGGAAGGGAAGATACTTTCCAAACACACACTTCTTGTCTCTCAATTATAGTTTTTGTGTGCTGGTAATCTGCGTATATTTCCAACAGATAAAGTGTATATTTCCAACAGATAAAGTGGCTAACTACACATGCACAGTTTCACAATAGATAGACCGTTTCCAAGGAAGCGTTTCAGAAGTCTCTTTTATCTGTTTCATTCCATCCTTCCTTGATTCACACAACTTCTCTCAATTCTTTCACTTCTGGATTAGGGAGAAACGGGTGGTAGAGAAAGAATAAGTATTTTCTAGGCCTCTTTGATTCCAATACCTTCTTCTAGATATCGTCAGTGATTTCCGAAATCACTGCTTTTCAAAAGCTGCAGCCTTCTTCATCAGTCAGTCTTCTCAGCAGTTTAGTCTCTTCTTTGGATCCTGGTGGCTTCTGCTGGGTCTCCAACTGCAGATTCATCCTCCATCCGCCTTTTGATAAACCCAGTATCTCCTGGTCACAAAACCCACTCCAGAAATGTCCAGCAGCCACATCTATTGCTTAATTCTTCATCCTTTTATACGTTTTCAGCTGTAGAGCACATATCTGCATCTAGGTGTTTTAATCAAGTGATATTTTTCAGTGTCTAGTGCTCATAAGGCCATGATGGCGAACCTATGGCACGCATGCCACAGTTGCCATATCTGAGGGCATGCGAGATGTTGCTCTATGTCAGCTCCAGCATACATGTGCGTGTTGGCCAGCTCGTTTTCGCTCTTCCAGAGGGTGGGAGGAGGCTGTTTTTCACCCTACCCAGGCTTCAGGAAAGCCTCCAGAGCTTGGGGAGGGTGAAAAATGGACCCAATGGGCCAACCGGAGTGAGGCCTGTGCGCATGCGTGGGGTGGCAGTGCAGGGGTAGTTGTGCACGCATGCGTGGGGGAAGGGCATTGCATTATGGATGTGGGCACATGTATGCGCGACCACCCACACTCCCCCCGCTTTTGGCACGCGATGGCAAAAATGTTAGCCATCACTGTCCTAAGGTATTGATGCATTTGGAAACTTGTTTCTTCAATTAAGTGGATAATGTTTTGATACATTGTATAAATATAGCTTCATGATATTCATGATTTTAGAATAATTATGAAGATAACCCTTTATGAAAGAAGGTCTGTGGGCTGGATCAGCTTTTTAAGGTTAACACACATTTACATTTCCTTCCTTCCTTCCTTCCTTCCTTCCTTCCTTCCTTCGATTCCCTGCTCTACTTTATTTTCTTTCAATGGAAGGTTTCCAAACTTCTTTCGTATTAAAATCACTAAAATAATTAACAACATTCTCATATAAAATATGTGACCTCATTTTAAACATTATGGCTGTCTTGCTTTGTCAGCATAGATAAAGCCCTGTGTAAAATGGATGTTTTTCAACAATTATGTTTTTTGCATGTTGCATTTTATGAGTTATATTCTAGAAGTACCTTAGTATTTTACTAAGCATGTATTGCAAAAGACCTACTATATACTGTAATCTTTTCAAATTAAAATTTCGTATTACAGATCAACAACCTTTTACTTACTCCTTCATTCCACATATACATGCATGCATACATCACTGAAATATTACTCTGAACATTTTCTCTTATATGATGGCATGTGCTATGAATTAATCCTTCTATATATATATCCTAGTAAAATATAAATAGTGCAAAATATAAATCTGAGGATTAATTTATTAAAATGGCTCTTTTAAGTATTTTCCCTATTTTTGCCATTCTGTTCCCTTCCTTTTCCTTTTGTTATTTCCTTTATCACAATGCAAGCAGAGATTTAGTTAAAAATAACATTTCTCCCCTGTGACTTGGATATTTGTATTTTAAAAGTGGGATAAGACAATAAGCAGTATCAACTGATTGGACTCCTCACCCATCTAGTCCAGCAGTTTGTTCTCACAATGGCCCAAGGAAGCCTGTTAGTCTCCCAGCAGATGGCCTGCCATCATTTTTCCCTATGATTTACATGAATTGCTCAATTTCTTTTTTGAAGCCAACCACGCTGGAAAGAAATTTCGCATCTGATGTAGCAAACTCCAAGGCTACAATTGATTTTAGAAAAAAATCCTTTTATCTATCCTAATACTTCAAATTTCATTTGGTGATCTCTGGTTCTGGTGTTTTGAGATAGCTTTTCCTTGTCTACTCATCCACACCATGTATAATTTTACACATCTTAACAATGTCCCCTCATTTGGCTCTTTTCTAGATTAAAAAGCTCCAAATGTTGCAACTTTTCCTTACAGGGAAGTTGCTCCAGCCCCTTGATTGTCTCAGCTGCCCTCTTCTAAATCTTCCCTTTCTCCACTATTATTGTTTTTACCACTCTGAACAATTTAGTATCATCAGCAAACATGGGTATTCCATTGGTCACGCCCATTTCCAGATCATTTATAAATAAGTTTAAAAGCATCAGTGCTAGGATGAAACTCTGGGGGAACCTTTATTTTGCTAAAGGTCCATTTAATCCTGCTGTTTTCTCTCTCTATTCTTTGGTCAGTTCCTTATTCAGAAGACGATCTGTCTTTGTATTTCATGGCTGTTAAGTCTACCGAAGCAGGGACTTTATCAAAGGCTCTTTGAAGATCTAATTAGATTATGTCTGCTGGTTCATCCTTACCCACATGTTGGTTAACACCTTTTAAAAAACTCTAGTAGATTAGCTAAACAGGACTTCCCTTAGTGACCCCATGCTGGGTATCCTTGAGAAAGACCTGTATATCCAGATGTTTGCCAATTTTATCTTTCATACCAGCTGCCATTATCTTTCTCAGCCCAGATGTTAAGCTGATAGGCCTATAAATTCCTGGATTCCCGTTAACCTTTCTTAATTGGAGTTACTCTTAAACATTGACTTACCATTACCAACCAAGCTACCATTTAGTCCATCCTAATCTTGTATCCCAAGACCATGGAGGAGGAGTTGGAAATTTAACTGATTGAAGCTGAATTAGGACATCTCAGGAATCCATATTAATAAGAAATGTAAAATTCTCTGCCCGTATCCTTATGCCACAGAGAAGATCTGAGATAGAGGGAAAATTACTGACTTGCTCTATTTAAAATAAGGATTTTGCTCTATTTAAAATGAAGATTCTCTTTCTGATGCAGCCTGAATCCCCTCAGTCAATGGAAGGTAAAACAAATCTAATCAATCAATCAATCAATCTTATTTTGTATTGCAGCTGACTAAGATTTAGCCTGCTTTTAAAAATATTTTCGTATTGGGCCAAGTGGCAGTGGTGAAATCCAACGCTTGGTGGGCGTGGCTTGGTGGGCATGGCAGGGGAATGATACTGCAAAATCTCCATTCTCCACTTCACTGCAGGGGAAGGATACTGCAAAATCCTCAATCCATCCCCACTCCTGGGAGAAGGGTATTACAAAATCTCCATTCCCACTCCACTCTGGGGCCAGCTAGAGGTATTTGCTGGTTCTCCAAACTACTCAAAGTTTCCGCTACCGGTTCTCAGAACCTGCTGGATTTCACCCCTGCCAAATCGTTTAGGCAGAATATATAAAAAGTACCATAAAAGTAAATGTTTTCCCAGTTCGGTCAGTTAAGTCATTTTCGATTCTAGCGGGTGGTACTCGGTTGTTTCTTGGTCAAGGGTCATTTGAAGACATTTCCATGGTCATATGGCTATATGATTATATATCATATGGCTATATATCATAACTATATGCAGAGGTACATAGAAAGCTGTTACCGTCCCACCAAAGTGGTACCTATTTATCTACTCACACTTGTATGTTTTGGAATTGCTAGGTGGACAGGAGCTGGTCAGGAATGGGAGATCATCCTGGTCTTGATCTTGAACCCAAGATGCCAGCTTTAACTGCTGAACCATCACACACACACACACACACACACACACAAAACCCCACAAAGTACTATATCTGAATGAAGTTATCCCAGTACTGATAGACTGTTGTCAGAAAAATGCAATGCATCCTTTTTGCAGTGCATTCAACACACAATACACGTATGTGTGTGTGTGTGTGTGTGTGTATTTGCCTTTATGGATCAGCAAGTGAGTTCATTACTTCTGCTTCTTACAATGTGCTTTATTATTGTGGGTTTTTGGAATTAGAAACCTTAACAGTAAAATTTTAGATATATATTCTGAGCTGCCTATATCTATATTAAATAAAGTGATGGTCTGAAAATATGATACAACCAATAATGATGTTTATAGTGGTGAATAAGATCTAAGATGTTATCATAGTGTTAAATTTAATTAGACATGCAATTAAATCTATCCAATTCCGTTTTAGAAGCCAAATGTCAGCAGCATTTTTCAACACTACAGGGATCTGCTACAATGTAGCACTATACTATATACACTATACGACTGTTTAGCAGTTTCACACGAAACCTAATTGTAAAGCAAACATTACTATCCATATTAACATTGTAAAAGGCTGGTATGTGCTTAGCAATATAATATTTAAGAGCCAGTTTGCTGCAGTGGTTAAGGCACCTGGCTAGAAAGAAGGTGATTGTGAGTTCCAATCCCACCTTAAGCATAAAAGTTGGCCAGTACACACACTCAGACCAACTCAACTCACAGGATTGTTGTTGTGGGGAAAATAGGAGAAAGGAGGTGTATTGGATATGTTCACCATTTTGAATGAATGAATGAATGAAAGCTCTGCTTCAGTTAAACTAGAATATAAGGAGAAAAGAAAAATTTGTACCATACTGTTATTTTGTTTGACATACAGATAGTCCTTGATTTATGACCATAATGAAGCCAGGAATTTCAGTTTTAAATCATGATGGTCATTAGTCAAGGCACCCACATGATCTTTTGATAAGGAAACATACCCATTGTAAAGTGAATGCCATGGTTGTTAAGCAAACCCATTGTTTTCAATGGTCATTTTTTTTCCTGGAAAACAGAAGTAAACATAAGTTTCCAACAAAAGAATGTTATAAATTGTGGTCACGTGACTGTGGGACACTACAGCAGGCATAAATGTGGGCCAGTTGCTGAGTAGCTAAAATGCATTCACATAGCCATGGGGTGGTGTGCAGACTTCAAATTCGGGTTGACAGTAACTTTTTTCAGATCCTTTGTACATTTGAATGGTTGCTAAGTGCCCAGTTGTAAGTCAAGGATTACATGCATTGCCATTATCTATATTTTTTCCAAAAACTTATTCACCAGTGTGATTATCTTCTAAAAACAACTTTCAAAGTTATTGTATTCTGAGAACTGATTTACCTAGCTATTAATTTTTTTAAAACAAGTTCTATTGCACTCCCCCGTCATACATACATTATGGACAAAGTGTTGTCTGGGTCACTTCATTTACATCATTTTATATACATAATCAATATACAGTATATCATTTCTCTGTTGTTCCAATTTCAGCCATGTTATTCTTTTTCCATAATTTTTTGTCTTTACTTAATTTATTCTTATACATAAACAATATCACTAAGTGCCCTTAATTTCTAGTCTCTTCCAATAACATCAATTATTTACCATATTTCTTCATTGCTGAAAATACATCTCAAATTCCCCATCCCACTCTAACGTTTTAAATTAACATCGTGCTTTGAATTATCATCAGGATTAGGCCAAATTGCCAATTTTCACATTTCACCTATAAGTCTGCTTTACTATAAAAAACATACATGATCTTATTCAATTCTTACCTATATAAACAACATTTTACTTAGGTAACTATCAAAATTAATAATGTTAATACAGTTCCATCAAATAATATTTATACCTACTAATATATGCCCTATATTTATTTCTCCTTTCTGCTAACCTTTCCCTCTTTAACCATCATCTTTTTAAAGTTCCACTTTTTACTAATTTTTTTAGTCATCCTTTTATCCCCCTCTCTTAGCTTCTTCTTTTTCTTGTTTTGTTAATATATGTGTTGTATCCTTTCTTCTGAGTCTTTTTTTAATCATTTTTTGATATATTTAAATAGCCCTTACCAGAGTTTCTCCTTGTCTCTTTCCACTATTTCCTTCTGTACCTTTTTATTGTTTCCTTTTTGCGGGGCATTTCCCCCTTTTCCTCTCTACTCTTTCTGTATGTATCACTGTGAGTCTCACTGACATTTTCTAACTGATTTTTATTTCCTGCTTCTTTTTCTTCAATATTAACTTCCTGCTTCTCATTTGTATTCCGCTCTCCAAACTCCTCTCCTATTTTCTGTTCTACATATTCCAACAGGTTTTCTAATTCTTTATTGCCTTTTAAAATTCTTGCACATTTTTGAACATCACAAATAATTCTTCATACATCCAAGGCTCCATTTTTACGATTTAACAAATTTTTAAAACCTTTAAATTATACCGCAATTAGCTAAAACTTGAAAGTCTATACAATCTTATTTATCTTTCTCTTTTTATTTTCAAATTATAATGCCCAATTCAAATATCAGTCCAGTCCAATTTAAAAAATGTCTTTCACTGGCGAAGAAAAACAAAACCAAGCCATGTGAAAAAACAAAACAAAACAAAACAAAACAAACACTGCTTAGATATTCTCACAATGTCCAAATTATCTTTTGCTGTAGTCAAGGTCAAAATTATAGCTGCACTTTCTGTTGTATAATCCCATAAAGTGTTGCAGTACTTTCTTCCCTCCAGCAGATGGCCCTCTCAGTTCTAGCTCATTGAATACAATCCAAGCAGCTGATTGTCAAAGTATTCAGAGAACTTGAAATCCACATTAAAAAAAAATGTGTATCCAAATCCTTCCCTTAAAATAGTTTAATTTTCTCCAATACCAGTTAAAAAATCAAAGATCTTGGGCTTTTGGTATTTAGTCTCCGCTTCTCCCCCCCCCATGTGTTTTCCAAACACCAATTAGCCACTGTCTTAAACTCAATACAACCTTTTAAGCTCCAAATTGAAATTTTTCTTTTACTTGTGAGTTGGCCAATCTTTCGCCCAGTTCCAGCATTCCGTCTACACTATTAATCTTAAATAACTCATTTAATAACTCATTTACTCACTGAATCCAAATCAACTATTCAGTGCAGGAATCCAGATTTAAGCATCTCCAATTAATGACTATCTAGGTTTTCAAACATTATTACGTATTATGTATCCGTAAACAAACTCTCATGTTTATATCATACTTGCAAAAAATGGGATTTTTCTTCCTATTGATGTTCTACTCATCACTCAAGTCACTTCATAGCTTTCAGTTGGTCAGTATACCAAATGCCACCATCTCCTTACTCAGGGTAAAGACTAAATTTGGCTAAATTGTAGAGAATATGGAACAGCGACAGCTTTAAGCACTTTGGTGGAGGGTCTACAATCCGTTTTGGGAATCAAGCACAGGATCATTGTCTCGTTTGTGTTGTTTCAATGACTTGATAATCCTATCTGATGACAGTGGAATTTAGAGATAATTACAATGGCACAAATTCTTCCCACAGGACATATTGGTTACTGTCCTGGTTTTTGGCCTAACATTTCTCATAATTCCATCTTGTTCCTTATGATCTTGAATTTATGCATTAAGCCACTAATGCATTAAGACAGTATCCAGAGATTATCCATAGATGTAACAATATAATCTTTTCCATCTAAATTCAGAGCAGCTCTTGAAATTCTGCATTGGCCGCTAATGTCAGTAATAAATTGAGATAGGCCAAGAAAGAGAACTTACCGTCAATTGGAACAGAAATCCTTTCTTGTCAGTTAAACAAAAAAAGATCAAAGAGAAGAAAATCATTTTGTGTTGGATGGTATGAAATTCCTAGGAGTGTATTTATAAAGTTAAAGGTTATACAGTAGCCATGTAAATTACTAATAGATCTAACCTCAATAACACCTTCTTTAGTTGTTTCCTGTTTGGACAACTTAATACAGTCTAAGTAGTGTTACCTTTGAAAAGTTTGCAAAACCTTTTGGAAGTTCAAAGCATAATAATAAGCAAGCTATTGAATGAAGCAAGTAATAAGAAGCAAGAACATCCCTTGTTGAAATAAATTCATTGGTTTGGCATAACTCAAAGTACTCGTTATGATTTATAAAGTGACTTGGGATCAGGCTTTTTTTTTTTAAGTGTGTTTTCCCTTTATGAAGTTGTGTGGGCTCCAATATCTTAAGGAGAAGATCCTGTGAAGATCAAGTGATTTCCTCTCAGTTTCCTTCCTGCTGGTTTGCAAGAACTTTTGTGTTCAAATAACCTTTCGTATATAAGTTGCTTAGTTGATAAACTGAAACATTTTGTTAATGTTTTAACTTTTAGTTTTTTAATGCCTTAACTGTAATCTGTTGCTACGAAACAAATCACTAAATAATCTTTAATAACAATAATACCTTCTGTTTGTTATATAGAAATCTCCATTCTTTAAATGATTTATTTAGTATTTTGGAGCTAGAAAGTGAATTTGCTAGGTAACAAGATAGTTTTCTCTTTTGAAACATGGATAACTGTATTTGTCTGTAAAATAAACCATACCTTTTTGAATTTAAATTATTGTTTGTGCTGATTCTTCATTTGTTAATAATTTGAATTATTATTAGAGTTAAGTCCTACTCAGTTACAGGTTAGAAGTATATACTATCCTCCAATATTCATATTTAAGTACACAGTACTTAAACCTGCGGGATTAAATCACCATAGTTCACCATAGTTCTGCAAACTAACATTTGTTTCTATAGACATGAAAATTTATGTTTTTGTGACTAGAGAATGCTAGTGACACTAGTTATGTATGTGAGAAAATATCATTTACAACTCTTGTTTTCTCATTAACTAAACCAATATGTACTTAGATCCTTTTAAACTATTGTAGAGCAAAGGAAATTTGCCACTTAGCCCATCTAGTTTCTTTATTTTAACTTCTGGACGCTATGTGCTTCTAGTTTCCTGTCCCCTAATTTTACTTTTTTTTTTTTGTATTAACTTATCTCTAAATTAAAAATCTTGGATTGTCTTATATTTCTAATACTGTATTAGACTTTGATAAAGAGGTTTAGCCAGTTTATGAAAGGAAGGTGTAAAGCATATGAATGTTTTAATCACAGCCGAAATGTCTGAAATCATTTTAGACTACTGTGATATATTTCATGTAGTAGCTGTATATGGAAAAAGTGGTTGAAATATATTTTGCTTAACCAGATTTCCTTGTGGAGTCCATATTTTTTGGTACATTTGTGAACTTCGAGTTGTATTTGAGTTATCACTGTAGTTTCAGATATAATTGAACTAAATATAATTTATCAGCTTAGTTCTCAAGTCGAGTAATTTTTATTGATTTTCTGATGCCTATTACAAGATGTACAAGAACTTCTAAAAACTAAAAGTTTGACATATACGTATACTGTATATACATATATTTAAAACAGAACAACATCTACTTCTGCTTCATATGCTAAAGCCTTTAATTGTGTGGATCACAACAAATTGTGGCAAGTTCTTAAGAAGATGGGTGTTCTATCTTGGGAGAACAAGGTGGTCAATCACTGAGACGAGATGTGCTGAGGTAAAAAATCCCTTTATTAAGGGAGCAGCTGTTAACAAACTAGAACAGGAACCGGCAACAGGCAACATTTAGAGCAGCTGCTACTTATATAGCGGCTGTCAGAACGGGCGGCCAATAATAAGAGGCAAAAGTTCCCGCTGGCCGAGCTGTAAGATGGCAGCCAATAGGAGACGTTTCCGGGTTGCCATGTAGAATAGGCGGATTGGATACATAGCAATGGGAGAACCAGACCATCTTATTTGTCTCTTGATAAACCTATATGGGGGTCAAGAAGCAACATGGAGAACTGGACACGGAACCACTGATAGGTTCAAAATTGGAAAGGAGTCCAGCAAGGCTGTATACTGTCGCCTTGCCTATTTAACTTATATGCAGAGCACATCATGAAAAAGGCAGAGCTAGATGAATCAAAAATTGAAATTAAGATTGCCAGGAGAAATATCAACAACCTCAGATATGCAGATGATACCACTCTAGTGACAGAAAGTGAAGAGGAACTAAAGAGCCTCTTTTTTTTTTCCAAATAGTTTTTTATTTTTCACATATTTCAATATCCAATTTCATTTCCATATACATTTTTCAATT
>JANHFT010008783.1:234327-246240 GCA_032467955.1 Pseudoxenodon macrops
TATGGCAAATCTAGACAGCATACTAAAAAGCAGAGACATCACCCTGCCAACAAAAGTGTGTATAGTCAAGGCTATGGCTTTCCCAGTTGCAATGTAGGCTGTGAAAGAAAAGCTGAGCGCCAAAGAATTGAGGCCTTTGAACTATGGTGCTGGAGAAGATTCCTACGAATCTTTTGGACTATAAGGCGATCAAAACAGTCAGTCCTAGAGAAGATCAACCCTGACTGCTCTTTAGAAGGCCAAATCCTGAAGATGAAACTCAAATACTTTGGCCACCTATTGAGAAGGAAGGACTCACTGGGGAAGAGCCTAATGCTGGGAAAGATTGAGGGCAAAAGAAGAATGGGATGACAGAATGAGGTGGCTGGATGGAATCACTGAAGCAGTAGGCGTGAGCTTAAATGGACTCCAGAAGATGGTAGAGAACAGGAAGGCCTGGAGGAACATTGTCCATGGGGTCGTGATGGGTCGGACACGACTTCTCAACTAACGACAACAATATATTAAATTATATAAATTATATTATATTAAGCTGCCATAGCGCAGGGATAACACAAAGAAGGAGGAGAAGGAGAAGAAGATACTGTATATATTAAATGCATTTTGCTTAATAAATAGACTTCTGCAAGCTGTCATCCAATACATTCTTATATATTGTGTTATAATATAATAAAGATATTTTTGTGGGAAATTTTTGTATGTGATTTAATTAGCAGCCTATACCCTATATTTAAAGATTATAAATATTAGAATAATAACTTTATTTAATTGGAACGGCAAGTTGAAGGCTTCAGGATAAAACAGGAACTGGAAAAGGAGGAGGGGCTGGTAAATATTGCCTCACCCTCCATATAAACAGCGAGAAAACTCTGTTGAAATCAGAAATATTTCAAAGTTCCTTTCCTACTTCTGTTTACAGAATGCTTATGCTGGATCAAAATCCATATATTAAGTAGGGCTGAAATTTATATCAAGAATCAGAGGGCAGTCTTATCCTTTAAAAAATGTATTCAACTATCTGCATTTAATTTTGATTAAAATAAAAAGGGCGGTTGTTTCCTGAAAACAAAACTTTGATACACTTCTAAGATGTGCTGTACAGTATATATTTATCTTACAGATTATTCTAATTATTGTTAGAAATGTTCTGGGAGGGGTTGCCTGTTCCATTAGCACTATTTTTAAAATTCAAATTGGTGGCTATCCTTTTTTTTCTACTTCTCAAAACATCTTCAGGAAAAGCAGGAAATCAATATTTGGTTTCACTCAAAATATTTTAGATGGTGCAGAGATAGCGCCATCTGCTGTGCAATAATATAAAAGCAGTGATAATTAGGGAACAACAGAACACACACAGAGAGAGAGAGAGAGAGAGACACTCCTCTATTTACAACCAGATTCAAAGTTCCAATGGCCAAGGTCCCTTAGGGTGGGTTTTCAGCAAGTAGCCAGCATTCACAACCATTTGCAGTATCTCACATTCACATTATCATAATTTATGAGTTGTTTTTTTTTGCTAGAAACTAGTGTTTACTTTTGGTTCTTTCAGCAACAAATGCCCATTGCAGAAAATGGTCTTGCTTAATGCCTGCTACAAAAGAGTAAGATCAGTATGTGGTGCCCTCGTTAATTACCTGTAATCTTATTATTGTTAATTCAGGCTCAATTCCTACCATAAATTGAGGACTGCCTACATTTTTCTACAGATTATAATAAACAATTGGTTTAAATTTGTGCTATGCATTGGTATAATTGAACAGACAATGTAGGTATTAATACTTTTGATATTTATCATTTTTAGAAACTGCATCTGAGAAGCGTATCTATCCAATATTAATTTAATGCATTTATAGTCTGCCCCCATCCAGAAATTGATGCGGAGACATCCAGACTATTTGTGACATCCCGACTATTTGTGAAAGCAATACCGAGAAAGGATTTTGTACAATTAAATGTTGTTGCAATGATGTGTGAGTAAAATCAGATTAGCTTAAATGTTTAGGACTTTATATAATATAACGAAGTATTTAATGACTGAGATTAATGGAGTCAGTTTGGTCTAATGTTTAAAGCAACAGCCTGGAAACCTGGAGACTGTGAGTTCTAGTTCTGCCTTAGCATGAAAGCCAGCTGAGTGACTTAGGGTCAGTCACTCTGTTCCAGGCCAACTCACCTCACAGTTGTTGTCGGAAAAATAGAAGGCGGAAGGAGTAGTAGGTATGTTTTACCACCTTGAATTATTTATAAAAATAAACATTAATTAATTTATAACACACGTATGCACAGACAAATATTATACATACATACATATAAAAATATTTGATTTCATGTTTGGATTAAAGTTCAGAGAACATTTATAACTAATGATACTGAGAAAGGATGTTTATGGCTAAAATATGGTTTTACTTATATGCATCAAGAAACCTTGATGATGTGATGGTTACGGAATTATAGTCCTTGTCCATTTATTTTCCATAATGTCCTTCAAGATATCCTCTTTTCTCCTTTCAGATTTAAAAATAAATCCATTTTTATTTAAAAAAAGCAAAAACTCCCTTTAAAGACTGCCTTTATATATTCTGGTCAGGTTTTGCATGTCTTTGTGTTGCCATATTTTTTCTGTAGGAAAAAAACCCTAAGGACTGAGACAACTGGGTTCCCGTCCGTCCGTCCCCCTCATTTGCAGGATAACTTTTGCTTTATTATTGAGTGATACAATTCTCTGTACTCTTTATTCTTTACTCTTATTTTAAGGATTTAGGCAAGAATCATGAAAAAGAGGCACAGAACTAGTAGGCATAGAAATTTACTTGTATAGAAACCGCTTCCCTTAAGTCCATATATTTATGATATGATTTTTTTTTAAATAGTGATTAGGGCCAAGCTTTTCATTTCCCAAATGGATATATTAATGGCTGTGAATATGGAATGAATAGTCAAAATCATTGGCTTATTTTGCTCTCTGCCCCCAGTAGAGAGCTTGTAAGCCAATGTTTCTCAGTTTCAGACGTTTTAAGATATTTAAGTTGTTGACACTGAAAAACACTGGGCTAGCCCAACAATCTTCAAGCCTCTCAGTCTGAAAGCCTGCAAACTGTGTCATTCTATATCCCCATTAATCAATGCCTATATGTCCCCTGACCTCAGAACTAATTGGTCTTAAATAAGCCAAGGAAGACATTGAGTATGCTTTGGTTAATCAGAAAGTACTAGATCTACTGTATCGTTAGTGTATTCTTTAATTTTTGACAGGGATTAGTTGCTGATGTTGTAAAATTGCCTAAATCATATGCAACCACATGGATCACAGCTTACCAGGGCCTTCTGTCCTCCATTGTCTCCTGGACTTTGCTGAAATTCATGCTCTTTGCATCGATGACACTATTGAACCATATCATCACCTGTTGTCACCTTCTCCTTTTGCATTCAATCTTTCCCAATATCAGGTGGTTGTTTTTTTTTATTAGGTCTACAGTTCCCCAAATGCAACCAGTCTTGTTTATGTCCCTGTTGGAGCCTGAATCTGCGTAGTAAGACAAGCCTGAGCTGCAGCCGAGGGAGACCGAGGGGGTTGCTTCGTTGGCTTCAGAGGAATGTGGGGAGGAGGCCGGGCAGAGCCCCTCAGGAGTGGGACGGGTTGCTAACAGGAAGGAACGGGGTCAGGATAAGATGGCAAGCAAGTGGAAATGAAGAGCGACGGAGCTCAGGCGATGAGCAAGGACCGCCCACTCTTGATCCATGAGTGGAGAGAAGGCAGCAGTGCAGGCTGACCTGATGACTTGGGAGGACGTCTCTCTTCACAAGGCATATCTGGGGACTGAGATTTAATGAGACGCTGTGGGGAGAGGCATTTGTCGGGAACTAACGCTGAATTCATGGAGTTTTGTGTGCCGCTTCCGATGTTTGGAGTTTCCTGCTTCTTCTTGCTTTATTTCTTGCTTCCTGGGTTAATTGCCTTGTTCCTTTCCTTTCTGAAACCATTGCCTTGTTTCCTTTCTACCTGGGCTCATTGACCCACTGGATTTCTTGCTTTGCAACCGTTGAGCTTACAGCGTTTTGCTGGACTACTTGCAGCTAGAGGCTGCTGGAGGTGTGAGATGTGTGTTTGTGCGTGCATGCGCTCTGGGACTTGCCATAAACCTGGGAGCATTTGGGGGAAAGCTGGAGCAATAAAGGGGAGATTTGAACTATCAGCTGACTATGTTGCCTCTGTGCCTTGTCCCGGGTCATCACAGTCTGGTGAAGCAGCAGGTGATGAGAGCTTATGCTTAAATGTGGCTGGTGCATAAGAGACAGCCATTTCTCGAATAGACTTTGAAAGTCTATTCTATCTATCACCTAGATTACTATAATGCACTTTAGTTTACTCAAGACCCAGTTAAGCATAATTATGCTCAGCTTGAGTATAGGTATAGGTATAGTATAGGTAGCCCTCAATTTACAACTATTCATTTAGTCACTGAAGTTACAACGGTACTGAAAAAAGTGACTTATGACTATTTTTCAAGTGACCATTGCAGCACCTCCAATCATGTGATCAGAATTTGAACTCTTGGCAACTGGCATGTATTTATGACACTTGCAGTGTCCCAGGGTCATGTGATCACCTTTTGCAACCTTCTGACCAGCAAATTCAGTGGGGAAGCCAGGTTCAGTCAACAGCCATGTTCATTATCTTACCAACTGCAGTGATTCGCTTACCAACTGTGGCAAGAAAGGTGAGGTGTGGGATAAGTGGTATAATTGGTTAGAACAGAGAAACAAAAATGTATAGAAATAAATGTAAATAACTGCAAGAGACATATGACACAGTACTGTTAAAAAGAAAGAAAAATGTTTGTTATGTAAATTGTAAAAATGGGGAAAAAAAGAAAGGTTGTAAAATGGTGGAAAATTCACTTAACAACTGTCTTGCTTAGCATTGGAAATGTTGGACTCAATTGTGGTCGTAAGTCCAGAACTACATTAGGGTTTTAGGTACTACTCAAAGGAGTTGTTATTATAAATCCTGACATAACTCCAGTTTTTGATTCTAAAAGAACTGCTTTCTCTAAGTATGCTGGCTGGGAAATTCTGGGCCTCTGAATCCCCCACATCTTTAAGTTGTTATAGTTGACAAACACTGCTTTAGGGAAGGTCTGTTAGTGATCCTTTGTTCCCGGATTGACTGAGAAATGGCAGTATAGAAGCAAGGTTTCTCTGTAGGTGTGCTGACTTTGTTCTTTTCCCTTTGAAGTGAATCTTTGTAAAATAGGTTGAAGGAAGGTTAGCTGCTGTTGTCCCTGAAGATTATAATTTTCTGCTTTAGCTATTAGGTGACTGGCTGGCTGAATAATTTTATGTTGATTTTATAGTTAGAGTTTATTGATGTGATTCTGTGAGCCACCCACAGTCTGGTGGAAAGGATGGCATTTAAATGAGTTAAAATGAATGTACGTTGCATTCTGAATAAGGTAAGAATCCTATTTGTAACCACAACCAGTTTTTGTCCTGGCTCTCCTTTTGATTGACTTTGCTTCACTGTTTGCTACACTGTTAAACTGCGGGATAATGCAAACATGGAGGCATGTTCTTTCAACATATAGATGCTGTGACTTAGTGGATAATACATCTTTTTTTTTTTGAGGTTTCGAGTGTGTGTGTGTGTGTGTGTATAATTTATGTTTATTTTATTTATTAGTTTGTCAAACATGTACAAGCTAGCAGGTATAAATATGAACATGGACATGAATGAAGGAAATCAATACAAATAAATGGAGACAGGGATGGTAGGCACGCTGGTGCGCTTTTATGCACATCCCCTTTATAGACTTCTTAGGAATGGTGTGAGGTAGACAGTTTAAAAACTGTTAAAGAAAAAATGGAAAGTATTAATAAAATTTAGGAAAACAGTAGACCAGGATAGCATTGATCATTTCCAAATGTTTATTCTAGGACCTTGGAACTGGTTTTACTATTTGCATGCGGGTAATTCTATACTTATTAAAATATGCATTGAATTCTTTTCTTCACCTAGTAGCGTATAATTAATACCGGAATTTGGATGCTACAATAATTAGTGTCTTGGGTTACAAAATGTACCTATCAGTAATGAATCTATGTACCACACTTATATTTGGTTGGACAGTTATATTTTGCAAAGTGCATCAAGTATTTGTATGGTATTACTTAATTTGTAAATTAAGTAATACCGTAGTAGGCAGGGGTGGGTTCTGGATATTTTTGCTGCCGGTTTGCTCAGGATTGCGCCGCGCATGTGTATAGCAATTAAAAAATTAGCTTCTGTGCATGCGTAGGATCAAAATCCAAGATGGTGGCACCCATGGAGATACCGAGGGAACCAGCTCTGTGACGTCATCGCCGAGCTACTAAAGGTTCTAAAGAACCGGTTAGAACTGGTAGGAGCCGACTTCTGGTAATAGGTTTATATAAAAATTAATTCATATAGGTGTAGAACTATATGTATACAGATAATGCATATACCATTACTATGAATTTAAACCAATATAATTTATAACTGCAACATAATCCTGTTGAGTCAGTATCAGCATATCTAATTGCTAATTAGTGAGATACAGGCAATAATATGTTGTCTTGCAAAATAGCTTCCATATTAGATTCTGGTCTGCATTGAACAGCATGATCATGCTTGGGTATAATTGGGTTTTGATTATGCTTATGGAATGCAGACCAAAATGTGCCAGTACATACCAGTACTGCCCTTATTATCAGGGAACGTTGTATTGAACATGGATATAAGTAGAGCCAGAAACCAAACCTATACCTTCTCCATCTTACAACAAAATGTTATGTCAAAACTTAACTATTGTTTACTAGGTATCAGTATCTATGTTGTCTTGCTAATAACAACAATGGCATGTAAAAGATTAGAATGTCAGAGGAGTAAATGTTAAAAAATATAAATTAATGAAGGAAATAAAAATAAATGCATAGTGTGCCTGTGAAACTAAAAGAGAGGAGAATGAATCTGAAAATGTTCTGATTTTGTGGGGTGTAGTGGATAAATATATGTGAAAAATAAGATATGCAAACTTAATTGTGAATGGAAGGGCTAAAATAGAGCACAAGGTATGAATTTGCATTAATTAGATTACTTAGATATGAAAGAAGGAATTGCTAAATTAGTGAGAGTTGTATGTTTTGCTCCAATAAGCAGTGGTAATGAATTTTGAGAAAACACTGAGTATATGCATTCCAGAGAAAAAAATATTGAATTAGGTGAAACGGATGTGTGGCATAGAGATGAGAAGGTACACAAAAAACTGATTGGACATCTAAGAACAAATAAAAATGGAAACTAGTTTTCACTAGGAAAAGATATTTTATGGAATACATAGTTAAGAATAACTACTTCATATATATATATATAGAACAGAAATCAACTGAAGCCATAATTGAATTATGGTAGATCAATTTAACTGTTAATAATGAATGATTGGGAGTGTTAATGAGTGACACAAGCGTAACATCCTTCATTAAAGATAATAGAATGATAAGAGGCGAACAGACCATTAGAGGTTAATAAATGGAAAAAAAATATTTATTTATTTAGGAATAAAAACAAATAAGAAAAAGATATAAAAATGAAAGACGATGTAGAATGATTTCCCAACAGAATGAATGAATGAATGCAAAGTAGATTTTTAAAAAAGGATATAGATGGTGCTTGGAATAGAATGATTAATTACAGAGTACCAGAGAATCGTCTAGGCTTATGCCATAATAGGAAGTAAGAAAAAAAAAGGCTTAATGGTATAATGAAATGAAAGAGAGTACAGATCTGTTTGCATGTGTTTGTGGTTTATGTTTAGAAAAAATGAGACTGATTAGCAAAAAATTCCAACACTGAGCAGTGACTATGACAAGGATTTGAGTATTAAATATTTGTATGCATGCATCTAAAAGCAATGTGGAGTTATACTTTTCTACTGCATATGGACAATCCCTTTGGCAAGGGAACTTGAATTGTTTCTAGAGAATACAATATATGTTGAATGAGGCAGTGTAGAACAGTGGCCCCCAAACTTGTGAGCACCAGGAATTGGTTCTGTGGATAGAAGTTTTTCCATGAACTACAGAGGGTGGGTTCCTACCAGTTCAGACCGATTCTATGAGTAAGTAGTAAGGCACTGGTGTTGTCACGGAATCGGTTCTGGCCCGTGGACGCCGCCTTCTTTTTTTTGGGAAATATTTGTTTTGTGTTTTTGCATTTTTTCCGGGTTTTTTTCTTCTGCGTATGCGCACAAGCCAGGTTTCCAGCACTGCTCATGCATCACCATCTTGTTTTCCGCCTCTTTTTGTAATTTTTTAATAGTTTTTTTGTACTGCGCATGCAGTACATGTGGTATGCAGCCACGCAGCGTGGGAGGAAGACAGGAAGGCATGGAGGAACGTTGTCCATGGGGTCGCAATGGGTCGGACATGACTTTGCAACAAACAACAACAAGAAGCAGCATCAAAAAAGCATTTTCTCTTTCTTACATTTTCATGGAACAACACAAGTCTTTAGCTCTGGCAAATGAACTAGCAATTAAACAAAAGTAAAAAGATCACTGGAGATAGAGTACATTTTTATTCTAATAGTAAATTAAATTACGTTTTCTGATAGATGTGAAGAAATTATACTGTTAAGATGACTTTTAAAATATTTCTTTCAGATTTATTTATTTACTTATTGTTTCTTTGGCAGATCCAAGATGGAATATTTTTGTTCAATATTACTAATTTCCACTAGTTTTCTACATTCTGAAGCATTACATGACAATGGAACTACATCATATAATGAAACAACAACAGGTAGGGAAAACTTCCGTTTTGGTGATTTGATACTGTGTTAATCTTTTTCTTTCCAAACTTAATAGACTTTAATTCCCATGTTTTCTAGCAAGCATAAACATTCAGCTATATACTACTAGGGTTTTTAATGATAATATATCTTGTTTAATACCGTGTTTCCAGGAAAATAAGATAGGATCTTATTTTCTTCTGACCCCCTCGAGGAGGTCTTATTATTTTTGAGGTGCAGGAGGCAGCGGGCATGGTCACCTCATGGCTGCCTCCTGCACCAAATGACACCACCATTTTTGGCATGCAAGAAGAAAAAGGTTCGCCATCACTGAACTAAATGATTCAGGCCTTCTAAAGCTATCCTAAAAGCAGATTGGTCTTTCATAATCCTTGCATTCATTCGGATCCTCCAGTTGTAACATAGTAAGGCACGGGTGTCAAACTCGCGACGCCATGTTGCCGTCACATGATGTATTGCAATGTTTTTCCGCTTTGTGGAGCTGGGGTGGGCGCAGGTTGCATGTGATGCATGTGGCCTGCGTGGTAAGGCATTCAGAAAGGATTTGTTTGTGGCTGAATTACTAAAAGCAAATCCCAACTAGTGGGCCTGCTGTTTATTCATATAGGTTGTGCTTGCTAGATCTTGTAGTTAAAAGTGATGTTTGATTTATTTCTGATTGATACACTTTACATCTATCTGGCAGCCTCTGATTGAATAGAACTGTATGAGGATACGTTCCAGGATGTGTCTTGGTGCTAATTCCCAATGAAAAATGAGTGAAGAATGATTATCTGTTTCTTCTTTTCCTTTCTAATTTTTACATTCTCCATAATCCAGGCTATAAAACACACTGAATTCTGTTCACTCAAACCCCCCCCACTTCGTGTTTTTGCCCTCCCTAGCTCCCAGGAGCCCTCTGCAGGCCTCCCAAACCCTCTGCGCATCCTGTTTTTGTGGAAAATGGGCCTGTTTTTGGCAAAAACAAGACACGCGGAGCAAGGTTTCTAGAGGCAAAAAATAGCTGTATTCGGTGTATAAGACGCACCAACATTTCCACCCTCTTTTAGGGGGAAAAAGTGTGTCTTATACTCTGAAAAGTACGATATGTGCCCAGGGCTCTTAATATCTACAGAACTAAAATGATTAGCTTTCTATAGTATGATAGCTCCCAGATTTGCTTTGATAAAAATCTCATGTCTACTGAAGCAGTCCAATGGAAAAATGAAACATCTATTTTCTAAGCATCCTCTGCTTGGGTGCCAAAAGGGCGTGTGCCTGCGATAGCATGTGCGTGCGTGTCTACACCCATAATGCAATGCCTTCCCCCGCGCATGTGCGCAGACCTCACTGAAGCCTCCGAAGTTCCGGTTGGCATGTTGTGCCTTTTTTTGCTCTCGCCAGGCTTCAGTAAAGCTTCTTGAAGCCTAGGGAGGGTGAAAACAGCCTCCCCCTAACCTCTGGAAAGCCGACAATCAGCTGGCTAGCACATGTATACGCGCTGGAGCTGACATAGGGCAATGGGTCGCGTGCCCTCAATATATCCCCGTGTGCCACCTGTGGCATGCGTGCCATAAGTTCACCATCATGGTCCTAGAACATTCCCAAATCTTTGTTGTCTTTGGAATGAGCCTTACTTCAACAAACTAAATTTATTTCAATAAATTGTCTGTTCTGACTCTCCTGGGTTGTTTTTACTTAGCTTGAAAAAAGGCATTGAACTCAATTTAGAAAACATGGCCTCTCAGTTCAATAGCTAAATTAATCGAGATTAAAGCAGCCAACCTAGAATTGAAAGCCAATGTTTCTGATATTGACCTTCACAATGACTGGAATATATCCCTGATTCATACAGGGGTGGTATAGATGGAAGACCTTTTACCACCCCTGTATGAAAAAGGGATATATTCCACTCATTCCACCCCAGCAGATTATGTGACAAACATTCTGAGTGTATCACAGCAAAGAACTTCCTCTTTGGCAAGATCTATGTCCTTCCCTTCTGCTCTATCTGAAGTGATACTTAATCCAAGATTGACTACTTCCTTGCCAGCAGGGTGAATTGGAGCCTGTTAGTTGTTTTTTATTATGTTGCCCTTTTGATACAGCTGGACATTTAGATTTAATAGTCCTTTGTTGTCAAATTGTTCTGGCTAGTCTACTGAGAAAACTCTCCTTCCTTTACCTGATGGGCATTCAAGAGAATAAGCCAGTTTTGTGGATTTGTTAGCATCATTAGAACGGCAATGGTTTAAGATATTAAACAATTGAATATTGCCTTCTGGGTAAAATTGATTCACTCTGATTGTTGTATGGTTTGGACATATTTTGTTCTTTGTTTTTATCATTGCATTATTTTATTGTTCTGTATGGTTTATCTGTGAACTGTGAACTCCCAACTAAGCTGGGAGTTGAGTGGTGTATAACAATGCATAATAACATAATTTCCAGACTTCTTTATGCCACTGATAAATCAGTAGCTATCTTATTTCATCTATTTTTTTTAACATTCTTATTGGCCTATTTCATTTTTTTTGTTCTTCTCTCTCTAGTTATTACTAAATACCAATAAATTAGCAGAAGAAAACAGCAACGTATTAGCCTTCTTGTATATTCCTATCAGCAAAGGAAACAATGCCAAATTAGAAATGCATTTAAAAATAACTCACATTTACAAACTCCTCCATGCCAAAATAGCAATCTAACGTTCCACAAGAGAAGCTAAGTAAGAACAGTGTTCAGACAAATACAAACTCGCTATAGCAAATCAGAACACCAGGAAAAGTAAACAAACTACTAATCCATTCCAACAAAATGGATACCTGTGCAACTTTATCAAAAAAAATGCCTGACCACTCAATCCACTGCAGCACAACCAACACGACATATGGAATGTATAATATTACTGTGCATCAAAAATGTCTTGTAAATAACAGATGATTATAACCCAACAACATCACCATAGGACCCAAATATTATATACTGCCCAAAGCCCCTTTCTAAGGGAGATGGGCTGCCCCCATGAGAGCCCTTCTCCGTAGTCTGTTGAGGTAGCCTCCAGAATGGGTTAACTTTGTCCTGTCTTCCGATTGGACTGAGTCTTTGTT
>JANHFT010008783.1:246340-257301 GCA_032467955.1 Pseudoxenodon macrops
CAAAGTTAACCCATTCTGGAGGCTACCTCAACCCTACGAGAAGGAGCGTATCAGGTAAGGACCAACGCCCCTTCCCCCACTTGTATTAACAACTCCTAACCTCCCCATCTTGCAACTTCCATCTTTTTGAAATTTTATAATATTATTTCATGATTTAAAAAAAAAACCTAAATTATTCTCTTTCTAATGATTAATTTTATTGATTAAATTGTACACCTCCCAGAGCCCTTCTCTTAGAAAGATTGGTGGTTAAGAAATATGTAATATAAATAAAGTAAAAAGGAAGCAGACGTGCACACATCTTCTCTAGCAGCCAGATAAGCAGAGATTGACACCAGACAAATAAACTATCTGCAAATACTATTCTAATCAAGGATCTATTATGGAAAAAAATCACACCCTACCAAAATTGACAGGGCAAATTACTGTAAACAAACAGGGAAAATGTTCCATTTTCACTCACATGATAGTATCGGTATTACCTATGGTAGTTGGGTAATGAAATGTCTGCAAACAAGCTCAGAGAATACCAAGAATTCCATGGGACAGAAAGGTGCTACCAAATAATACCATCATGTGAGTGGGAAAGGAACTTTTTAAATGTTGTGCCTAATTTTTTATTATTTCTTTTAAAAAAACTTTAGTTTTCCAAATGACAGGGATGAAATATGAAAGATTTGAGCAATTTCATGGAATCTCAATCTTTCAGTGACTATTGAGTTTGTGACTAGAATGGAATATTGAATACATAAGAACATTCCAGTTTCCCTCAACATCACGCCCTGTTTATGTTGATGATGATCCTAGTACTTTAAGGAATTGATGTTTCCGGTTTATTACTTCTAAAACTTCAAAACAAAATTCATATTTTCTTCCTCCTTGAGTGGATCATACTCCACTGATTTATGGAAGCATTAGCAATTTATTATGAAAAATAGCTTTCCTCCAGAGGGACTATAATGCAATAATTCATTAGGTTTCTCTGTGCCAAACCTAAACTTTGTGGAAGAAAAAGTTCACTTTTCAATAAACCTATTGCTGATACGCAGCTCTGCACATATATTGTTATATTTATGACTCCATACATTTTATTTTTGTTTTTTCTTAATACCTTACTTTGTCCTATTTGCATAATATTAAGGAATATAATTTAAGTTTATATACAGATAGTCCTCCACCTACAACTGCAATTGAGCGCAAATTTTCTGTTGTTAAGTGAAACATATGTTAAGTGAGTTTTGCCCCATTTTGTAACCTTTCTTGGCACATAATATTATAATATAATATATGTAATATCAGTTCTGACAAGCAACTACTGAGTGTGGGAAAATGTACAATAGAGCATTCTCAAATTTAGGGAAAGAAAAGCTCCTCTTCTTAGAATACCATTAAAAGGAAGCATGAACTCTCCGGCGTTTTATTGACTGATGTTGAAAAAGACGCTGACTAATCTTGCCCAAGGTTACTAAAGAAGTTCTTGATGACTCTCACAATTTCCACTTTACTGAATGCTAAAGAAGACATTCAGCAACTAAATGCATAGCTAAAAAACATCCATGTACACATGTTCCTGGTAATTACAGGTATGTTGCCAAGAAATCCTGATCAGAAACATTGCATGTGGAAAGAAGAAGGCATGTCTTTATTGGCAGAACAAGAGGATTCAAAACTGATGGCGGCTAGGGAGGATGAGGACAATGTAGACTGACGCTTCTGCAGAACAATGCAGATTAATCATTATGAGAAACAATTGCATAACTCCCACATGGTAGTTTTTGAATTAGAATCACTGCCAGCTATGCCCCAGTGAAATTCTGTGGAACTGTTGATTGTAGTTGTTTTTAGACATTTCTACTTGGACATCTTTCTAAAGCCAGTGAAGAAAATGAGATATTTGAGTCTGTTTTTCTCTGCAACCTAAGGTTGAATCTGATTTGAAAATGTATCGTATGTGGCTTGAAATATTAGATCAATTTTTACAATATATTATCTTGGTATTACAATATTTCCATTTTCCTGCGTTTTTGAAGGATGAATGAAATGATATGGACATTCATCTTAAATTAAATTTTTAAAAATTATCTACATGTTTTAACTGTAGTATTTGAGCAGTACAAATACCAAGAAGGCCCTTTACAAATATAAACTGATATTTTGGCATTCCCTTCTGAGCCTTATCGCAATATGAATAACTAGAATATGGAGTGATTTATCTTCTCCAGTCTATTGAAATAAACACTTGGCTGAGTTCAGTGACAGCTTTATATCTCAGTGGTAGGAAATTTGGTAGATCCAAGGGCATATGATTAATTAAACAGGAAGTGTTGGACACTGCTTTAAGCAGCATTCAGACTCCAGTCGCAGCTCTAGGGTTGTCTCCTTAGCAATTGTTAATCTGGTAAGAAACTTGAGTTGTCCAGTGGAAAATCTCACAAAAGCTGCTTTGCAAGCATTTTGATTTGCATAGAGATGACAGCTGAAGGAGGTTGGTGAGTAGTAGATTCAATTGGTTCACTACACCTTTCCTATCTGGCCACAGGACTCTTTGTTTCTCTAAATGCTAGAGATAAAAGCTTCAACTAGGCAGCTGGGTCTTCCTTTTCTTTTACCTCTGGTTAGGAGCTAATGGCAAGTATGAATTTGTTGCTTCCTACCATGCTATGCCTGCCTTATTTCCATGCTTGCTAGCTTCAGGTAAGGTCAGGGATTGTGGTGAGAGAAGTTAAGGGATCCATGCTAGAAGCAGAAAGAGAGAGGGGAGGCAAACAGTGGAAAAGAGGTAGAATCTCCTTCCTTGTTCCTTGCTTCTTCAGCTACAGCAGAAGCAAACACCATCCTGCCCTCATGTTGGCTCCCTTTGGAAGGCATATGAAAAGGGCTGTTGTTTGCCGGCAGAAATTTCTGAGTTTGGTTCTGAGTTCAGTTCCTGAGAGCAGGACAAGAAGTAATGAGTGGAAGATCATTAAAGAGTGATCCAACCTAGAACTAAGTTGAAATTTCCTGGCAGTGAGAACAATTAATCAGTGCAATGGCTTGCCTCCTGAAATTGTGGTTGCTGTATCATTGGAGACTTAAAAAAAGAAATTATAGCCATTTTTCCAGAATAGAATGGGGTCTCCTACTTGAACAGGGGCTTGGACTAGAAGACCTCCAAAGTCCTTTCCAACCTTATTATTCTATGTTCTCTGTTTCTTTCCATCTTGGGCACAGGAGAAAGGCATATCACCAGGGGTACGTGGAAGACCCTAAAATAGCTACCATGGGAGGACATACCAGTCCCAAAATGATCACAAAAGTAACTAAAATACAATTGTAGCCAAATTTGACCAAATATCTCCAAACTACTCATACTTAAGGTAAAGGTTCCCCTTGCAGATATGTGATAATCGTTCCCAACTCTAGCGGGCGGTGCTCCTCTCCATTTCAAAGCCGAAGAGCCAGTGCTGCCCAAAGATGTCTCCGTGGTCACGTGGCCGGCATGACTAAATGCCAAAGGCGCACGGAACATTGTTTCCTTCCCACCAAAGGTGGTCCCTATTTTTCTACTTGCATTGTTTACATGCTTTTGAACTGCTAGGTTGACAGAAGCTGGGACAAGTAACGGGAGCTCACCCCATTACACGGCAGTAGGAATTCGAACCGCTGAACTGCCGACCTTTCGATCATCAATCTCAGTGTCTTAGCCACTGAGCCACCGCGTCCCTCATACTTAGAAGACCCCAAAATCATATGTCTAGAGTTTGGTAAACTAACTATGGTATAATAATTAGTTCAGCAGCAGTAAAATATTAAGAACCGGAATAATGCAATGTTCAATTATTATTTGATTGGATTTATAAAGCTACTTCTGGAAATGCTTTAACACTAACATGTTGATGCTGAATGTGACAAGGTTATCTGTTTGCTATTCTGGTTTATCTTTCTGTAACTAACAAAATAGTAATTGGTAAAGTATTGATGTGGATTTTTTTTTTCTGTTGCTGCTACCTGATTTCCAGTTTGGGATACTTGTTTATTCACTGCCTTATTGCAGGAACAATACATTTTTTCATTCCTGTTGGACTAGGAATATAGAGGATTGATTTTAAGACCTATGTGGTATTTCATGGAAATAAAACCTAAAGTTAAAAATATTAAGTGTAATATTTTGTTGCACTACCTAAACTAAGAATACATTCCTACATAAAGCATTGTTTGGGTGACCTCAATTTTCTGCTATCTCTTTTTCTTTCAGCTTCCATTCCTATTGTGCAGGTATACCCACATGTTCATGCTAATTAGTTTGTATATTTCTGCTCTTTGCTTGATTTTCTCTTTCTGTTGCACTGGGTTATATAGTTTGCACTTTTATTCAATTCATCTCTTTCTTCTTTTGATTTGATTGAAGTCACACAAAATAATTCTTAAATCTGATGGATCCCAATTCAACTGGGATCAACTGGGATTCAAAACTGCCTTTTGTTAGAGTTACTTTTTTACTATTCTTGTCCTTTGTATCTTGGCGAGAGATGAAGACTTGAAAATTGTAATTTTGAGAACACCATTTCCGTACGTTGCATTACCTTTAAAATAGGAAGTCTATAAAGTATGCTCTCATTTAAAGCTTAGTATGGGTTTGGAAATTTATGAATACAAAGTTTGCATACAATTGGCAGATAATATATCTTTTTTTCAAATTTACGCTTAGCATATTTTCAGTGAAATAGCACTGTGGCTGAGAGGTTGAATTATAAATCTCAAAAAATCCCTACTCTACAAACACTTTTATGAGTATTCTTTCAATGCTGTTCAAAAATGGTCAGAGGTATTTTATCTCAGCATTTTTACTGTGTAAAATCCTTATTAAATGTCAATTTTCACACAGATTTAATTCTAGTATGTAATTTGCAATGCCTTGTATAATTTGACATAATGAGGAAAATCACCGAGTAAAGAAATTCACCACAGTAAACATTAAGAAACTTTAACACCCCCCTCCCCACAAACTGAAATTAGTGATAATTGACAAAATGACAGCCAAAATAAGAACTCTGTGAAGCAAGAGAGTTATCATCAGCATGCATGGGGAAAAACTGACAATGCACTAAAACATTTTTTTCAACTTCATATTTAAACTGAATCCCTCTAAGCAATCCCACAAAGATTATTTGTGGGATTGCTTAGTACACAGATAAATAGAAATTAAAACAATTCATTTTCTTATGTACTGAAATATTTAGGTCTTCAAATTTCCTCAGCTTTCTCAGCTTTGACCTGCAATAAATAGAAACATATGTTACATTGGATTGTTCAGATTTTACATGTATTCCAATAAAAGCAGAGGTAGAGTGACATCTGCAGGTACAGGTACAGGTAGTCCTCGACTTAAAACAGTTCATTTAGTGACTGTTCAAAGTTACAATGGTGCAGAAAAAAGTGACTTATCACCATTTTTCATACTTACAACCAATGCAGCATTCCCATAGTCAGGTGATCAAAATTCAGATGATTGGCAACTGACTCATATTTATGACGGTTGCAGTGTCCAGGGGTCATGCAATCTTGTTTTGTGAACTTCTGACAAGCCATGTCAATGGGGAAGCCAGATTCACTGACTAATTTAACAACTGCAGTGATTCTCATAACAACCATGGCAAGAAAGGTTGTAAAAAGTGACAGAATTTACTTAACAACTGTCTCACTTAGCAACAGGAATTTTGGGCCCAATTGTGGTCATAAGTCAAGGACTACCTACATAAGTATAGTCGATTCATTTTCTCTTTCACTGCAATGAGCTTTTCCCATGTTCTAGTATAGGGTTGGAAGGGACCTTGGAGGTCTTCTAGTCCATATTTTTTATATTCTCTATTCCCACTGTAATTGCAGCTTTGGCGTTTCTTTTCCTGCACAGCAACATCAGCAACTAAACATCTAGTTCAATCTAGGCACTTCAGAAAACACCATTATTACTTCAAAAGAGCCTCAGCTTTTTCTCAGTAGGATGTTGAATGTTATACAATTTTTGAAGGTCCCACGACCTGGCCTTATATTGTTACCATATTCTATAGTTGTATCAATACAAGAATGATTTGCCATATAGAATGAAATGAAGTTTTTGCTGTATACAGTACACATACGTTCTAATGAGGAAAAAAAGCTCCAAAATATTTCGTTGTTTTAACTTGCTTCTTTAAAATATTTGAAATAATCTTCATCATAATAATTTTTCTTTATATCTGGTAGCGACAGAAAAATACTACTTACAAAGCGCTGTGTATAAGTCATATGCTTCTGCTTCTCTAATCCTCTATTTGTTATCAGTCGGTGATTTAGTAGCAACTTCATGTTTCTGTTTTTAATTTTTAGATCCTCCAAGAGAAAATGGCCAGCCATCGCATTTACTGACTTCAGTGCTGATCCTGATTTTAGTGTTCATAATTTTAATTATTTTAGCTGGCTATTTCTTTAGGTATGTATGAATCAGACTTTTGATGTGAAACTAGTTGTTTCTTGTTATTACCACGTGATCTCATAAGGAAATGAAAGTTGCATAGCCGCAGTTGTGCTGCCTGTAGTTTCCCACATTAATCAGTGGAGTGGATGGAGGATGTTACACGCCGTTTCTGTGCATCAACTACGATATAACTTTTATAACTGGAAAAAACAATGATTAGAAGAACCTTCTCCAGAATTACTGGGTTTGTGAGCCATAATATAGAATACTTTTTGTAACTTATTTAGCCTCATGAGACCTATACTGTGGCCTTCTAAATGCTTCTTATATTTATTAAGGTTCCGAAGACACAGAAAAGCAGTTGTAAATTCCACTGATAAAAAAATGCCAAATGGAATCTTAGAAGAACAAGGTAATAATTTCTTTATTTATTTGTATATAAAGATGTTTTTTTTTTAACAATGTAATGTTGAAAGGGAAAGCAAATAGATTTCACAGGGTTGGATATTCAGTGAGTGTATTTGAGAACTGTTACTCTTTAGGGAAGATTTGTTCATATATTATATTCACATATTTTTGTTTACATATTAACATTTGCATTTATATTACAATTTGGTTCAGAAATATCTTTTTTAAAACATTGCATTGTATTAAGTTATAATTTCAGGAATTCCACTTAAATATGTGTTAGATGTAGAACTAATTTTATAATTTTCATGGAATCAAATTTGAACTGCATGCATAATTATTTTAAATAAGGAACTAAATGACAAACATGACAAACAGAACTAAAAATATGAATTAACATGTAAAGGAGGAAGTTCAAAAAAATTGAGTTAGTTTCTGTACATGCTGAACATTCAAAAACAGTATTGAATTCAATAACAGAAACAGTACAATAACGCATACATTTTTTGCATTAATAGCTTCACTACTTTAAGACATTCCTTTTGTAAACTCAGAATAAGAAAACTTTCCAAATCATTCTTCTGATGTATTATTTGAATGTGCTCTTTAGTTATTGAGACATTAGCTGGTTTCAGATGTAAATCAATTATTGTAAATCAATATCAAGATGTAAATCAATTGAGTCATTTTCTACATCATTCTTGCAGTCAGAATCCATTTCTCAGATTTGAAAGCACTGTAAAGTTAGTAATTTTTCATTTCTGTTAGCTGTACAGATGTGGTCTTAATTTTAAACCTTTATTTTAAATGTGCAATGGAAGTAAAATATATGTTACTTTTTGACTGTGCATATAGTACAGTCAGCTGGAATATTGCAATGAATTCTATGTAGCAGCTACCCTTGAAAAATATCAGAAGATTTAACTGCTACAGAATGAAGCCATGTGGAGCCATATTGGGTGCCCAATGAAGAGCAAGCATAACATCCTTGCTCCATGAACTTCAGTGGGTGCCAGTTTGCTTCCAGGTGCAGTTCAAGGTATTGATCATCACTTGGCATAGGCGCCAGGCTGCCTATAGAAAAGAGCCTTCTCTGGCATTACCGCTGCATTATGGAACATCTGCCCCCAGAGGTGAAGCAATGCTCCACTCTCCTGGTCTTCTGCAAAGGAGTCAAAACTTGGCTCTATGGCCTTTCCAGGAGAGGGCACAAAAGACCATGCACCCATGTGGCTAGCTAGTCCCATGAGAGTCCCCCTGCCTGTATTAACTAATGCTGTGGCCATCATGGATTTTTTTTACCTGTTTGAAATTGTATAATGTCATAATCTTATAATTAAAAATAATATTAAATTAATTTTAACATTTTAATGTTAATTTTATACATTGCCTATATATTGATTAGACTGGACACAACCCGGAGTCCCTCTCTGAGAGAGGTGGGTGGGATTTATAGAAATATAAATGCATAAATACATACTGTGTGCTTTCATTTCCTTTTCACAGAACAGCAGAGGGTGATGCTTCTCAGACAGTCTCCTTCTGGGCCAAAGAAGTATTTTCCTATTCCAGTAGAGCTCTTGGAAGAAGAAATCCGGATAAGAGCAGCTGATGATGGGAAGTTGTTTCGGGAAGAGTTTAATGTAAGTTGCCGTTATTTTGCTACTTAATTTTAGTTTTCTTAAATGAAAGAGTGCAAATAAAATGAACAAACTTTTAAGTGAACAATAAAAGTTGCTTTTGTATTTATCGCTTTCAGGCTTCGGGATTGTTCAGATATTGTATGTTCCTATGCTGTGTAAACTCTGATTAGAATTTAAAGCGATCTCTAGCTTTTTTTGGGAAATGAGATTTCCAATCCTATAACTTTCATTCAGCTAAATCAGTGGTGTCAAATCCGTGTTGTCACAGCGGCATCACATGATGTATCGGGACTTTTTTCCCCTTCGCTAAACCAGGCATGGGTGTGGCCAGTGCATGACGCATCCGGCCCACGGCCCACGAGTTTGACAGCTCTAAGCTAAGTGGCAAATTTGTTGCCGCTTTTCAAGATGCTTTACATTATCATGAGTAATAATCAATACTATCTGTAATAATATATGATTCCCAGCAACTCTTACATTTTACAGAATCCTTAAATTAAACTTGGGAATTAGGATTATGCAAACTTCATAACAATTCCAAAATATTTAAAACCAGGTGACAAAGGAAAGATTCATATACTAAAATAATAATGAAATATGACTGCTTCTTCCTTAATTATTTGGACCCAAACATTCTGGTTTTAAAACCATGGTTTAAATTTTAAACCTAACAGATTTAAGAACAATAAAACAGAGATGTTAGCTCGTTATGTGAAGTTAGTCTCTCCTGCATGTTGCTTCTTTCATACTTAGATATCCTTCTTCCTTCCAGAATTATTTTATGCTTGTTCTGTGTTTGTTTCTCAAGAGGCTTTCTGGAGAAATACTGAAATAGAAACAAGTCTTTTAAAAAAACTTCCTTTCCTCACGTACCAAAGGGAAGTTCAGTTTTCCAGTTTTACACAATTTGTCTGATTATGCAAAGAAAATAAAAGTACTCAAAGGGCAAAGTAATTTTTTTTTAAGTTTACATAAAAGCTCGCTTTACTTTTATTTTTGCCAAATATATTGAAGTGAAATTAAGAAAAAACAGAGTATCAAAACAATATATAGTATATTTAGTTTATAGTTATTCATGGTTCGTTTTCAGTTACTTATGTTCCTGTTTTGTGTGTGTGTGTGTGTGTGTGTGTGAGAGAGAGAGAGAGAGAGAGAGAGGTGACATTCTGTTTAAAGAAAAAAATTACAAAGCCAAAGTAAGCGTACATATTGAAGCAACAAATATGACACATTTATGTTGTGGCAACAGAATGTAACCTACACAGGAGACTTCCTTATTAACTAGTAAACATTAATTCTACAGTCTGGTTTGTGCTGGTTTTCAAAGAAAAATCTTCAGAGTGAACACCTGGTTTAAACCCAATGATGATTAAGATTATGATGTTTTTATTTATTTATCAATTAAACTCTTACCTCTTCCTCACAGAGGAGATCTATATGTATAAGTTATAAGCTTTGCTCCCTTGTTATTTTATTAGCGTTAACAAGCATCCATATACACCCACTTTTGTTACTGTATTTTCAGGAGGTGCAAAAGGCTGATCTTCATATTGCAAATAGCATATGATCAATGGAGACAGTTTCTGATCAGTTTAGCAGTAATGCCAACAGGTTAAAGTAGATTAATGTAAGTTGCCATTCAAATAGCGATAGCACTTAGACTTACTTCATATACCGCTTTGTAGTGCTTTTATAGCCCTCTCTAAGCAGTTTTACAGACTCAGCATATTGCCCCCAACAATCTAGATCCTCATTTTACCCACCTCTGAAGGATGGAAGGCTGAGTCAACCTTGAGCCTGGTGAGATTCGAATTCCTGGAATGAGCAGTGAGTTAGCCTACAGTATTAACCTAAGTTCTTTTAAAATCAGTTGTAGAAATCCAACATTTATTTGTAAATTAACATTTGCTAGTTATAGACATACAATTCTTCCCTGTCTAACTTGGACCTGTGTAATTCAAAAGGTATATTCTCTCCCTGTGAGATATACCGTATTTTTCAGAGTATAAGACACACTTTTCCCCCCTAAAAGAGGGTGTAAACTTGGGTGCATCTTATAAACCAAATGTACCACCCCCACCCTTTGGCTTCTGCCTCCCAGCAAATTGCCTCCTTGCAGCAAACAGCGCACAGCCTGATTAACACAAGCAACTGATGATTGGCCTTCTGACCATCAGTTGATTCAGGTTGCAGGCAGGCGGTAATAGGCTATGGCAATTCCTGCAGCCTGAAACTACTAGCTGCTTGTGTTAATCAGGCTGTGCTAAAACTGAAAGTGAAACTAAAACTGCAAGGAAATAAATTGCTGGGAGGTAGAGGCAGAGGCAGATTTTTATTTTCTTCTGCTAATCAGGCTGTGCTGAAACTGGCTGTTTGTTGTTTGCTGCAAGGAGGTAAGTTAATAACTATAAATGCCTATAGAATGTTCAAATTATTAGACTTATTTTTTAAAGACTGCTTTATTATTGTTCTAGACA
>JANHFT010008783.1:276592-293884 GCA_032467955.1 Pseudoxenodon macrops
GGCTGTACACCGCCCTGAGTCTCTTGAGAGAAGGGCGGTATAAAAATTTAATAAATAATAATAATAATAATAATTTAGCAATAAATTGATACCAAAGAGTTAGGGGCATTTTCGACAATTGTTTATTCTGACATGCATGAAAATTAAATACAAAAACATACAAATGAGCATTCATGGAAACAGGGAAGGTACAAACCAATGCCCATCTTTGCTTACTTTCACATTTCCTTTATCATGAAAACACAATTTTTCAACCTGCCTATTCCATCAACTCCAATGATCATAGCCAAAGATCTGGAATTATGTTGTTATGTCATCCAAGGCCATGAATGATATAACTTATCATATTTTTTAAAAAGATGACCAATAACTTTCTCTGAGTGCTTTACAGATTTACAGTTTAAAGCCGTTTGGGATGACCCAAGCAAGATATATGATACATGTACTGTACAATAGTATGAGAAAGAAAAGTAAATGTAATAAGTATAAACTGAAATTCCAAAAAAATGTGAGTAATTAACATTTCAGAATTTAATCAAGTATGTGAAACCTCTGGTACTGATTTTGCAAAACCTACCATAATAACTGGCCCTTGAAATGAAGCTAAAGAGGCATGCTACAATCCTATGCATTGATACATTTTTTCCCTTCTAAATGTCATTTTTAACTAAACATGTTAACATTGGTTAAATGCATGTTTACATGGGATGACAGTCTACTACCCTGTTTTCCTGAAAGTAAGACCTCCCCAGATAATAAACCCAAATAGACTTTTGAGTGTATGTTGTAAAATAAGCCATCCCCTGAAAATAAGCCCTCCCCAAAACACAGCAGCAGCCATAAGGTGATCATGCTCGCCACCTCCTGCACCTCAAAAATAATAAGACTTCCCCAAAAATAAGGCCAAGCGCTTATTTTGAGGGTCAAAAGAAAACAAGACCCTGTTTTATTTTCGGGGAAACACGTTATATATACATATTCCTAATCCTGTTCTCTTTATTTTCAGCAAGTTTTCTTTGAAATCTATTCTGCCCTAGCTTAGTAGAAATTCAATTATTTGGAGTGTTCATTTAAGCAAAATATCTTAACATGTAATTTGTAAAGGAATGTAGAGTTGATCTTGGGGAAGGTCTAAAGAAGGAAAGAAGTAACAAGCTGTTAGGGAGGAACTTGGGCAAGAAATTACATAGTCCAGTAAGAAAAGGAATATTTAATATGGAACAGAGAGAAACTTGGACAGGGTTTCAAGATTCTGTTAATATACAGTGTACTACAAAATAAGTATCGTTCCTAGAATCCCTGTGGTGTCTGTTTTTAGATTTGGCCTACTAGAAAGGGATGATAATAACCCAAGTGCTTTCTCTTTGTAACAGTGCTATGTGAACTTATAGTTCCAAGATCCAGTTGAAAGGTCACTTTTGAATCACTAAATAGAATAACCTTTCTAATTGGCGCATTCATTTGAATCAAACCTTCAAATCAAATCTATTATTTTCTGCCAATTTCAGCATGCTCAGAAAGACTCATATCATATTGTCTTTCCAAATATAATTATAAAAATAACAATATAAGTTTGATTCAGAAAGTCTTAAATTAATTTAGCAGTTTAAATCAGATTATTTGTATGATCTGAACTGTATCAATGATTCAAACTATATTTGACCAACCCAAAATGTATACCTTTTGTTAGCTAGTCCTTCCTAAGAAAATATTCTTTGTACTGTGAAAAAACCTTGCATATTGTTTCTTAAATTATATAATTGCTACATATATAGAATACATGGAAAGCTCATGTTTGTAAAGATACCTAAATCTCTTAACATGTTTTGCTTAATATTGTGATAAATGTATTTTAATTAACTTGAAATTGTGTTTTGAAATGAAACTTGATCAAAAAAATATTTCTATTCTTAACACAGTCTTTTAGAATTTATTTTGATGGATGTATGCAACTTAATTTCACTGTTACAAGATATAAAACAACAGTACCCTTTTCTGTGCTCGCACTTTTGTTGATTGGCCATGCTTTGGACTGAATACACCCAACAGAAGTTGTTCTCCGATGTACCTTGGAGATTGCTGCAGATAATTGAAAAGAGAGTAGCTCAATGAAACACACACATACATAGTTTACATACACCCAAACTTATACACACATAGTCGAGTAGGGACATATGCTAGCCATATTCAAAAGTATGGAAGACTGAATGAAATAAGCCCATTTCCTTTAGCTTTCTATTCAGCACTGGTACTATGCTGGACAGTTCCAGTTAACAAACTGCTCCTTAGATTTAAGATTTGAGAACAATTCAATTCAATGTGCTTCAACTGCTGAGACTCATATTCAGTAGAAAGGAAGTATCATTGACAATCTATAATAGGGAGTATTAAAATCCCTCATCTGCTTTATGTTTTGGCAAAATGCAATGGGAACAGCAAGAAGAGTAGATTCTTCAGAGTACAGGTATTCTTTGACTTAATAATCATTCGCTTAGCAACCATTCAAACTTACAATAGCATTGATAAAAGATTACTTCCAATCAGTGCTCATACTAACAAACATTGCAGCATCATTCAATGACCATGTGATGAAAATTTGGGTGCTTTATGTATTTATAACAGTTGCAGCATTCTGGGCTGCTGTGATCACCATTTGTGATCTTCCCAGCCAGCTTCCAACAAGCTGATGAAATGAGCTGGTGATGAAAAGCTGGATTCATTTAATGACCACATGATTTATTTAAAAACTGGTGATCTGCTTAATAATCATGGTAAAAAAGGGACATAAAATTGGGTGTGACTCACTTAACAACCACCTATTCCTCCCAGTTTACTTTGATCTAGATTTAGTCTAGCTCAGCAACAAGAAGGCTCCACTGTGAAGCAAGATCCTCAAAAGCAGATAAGCAGGCCAGGTCTGAGTTGGGACAAGAACAATATATCAGTGAGCCCTCAATCCTGCTCCAACATGCAGAAGTAAAGTTTGACCTATAATTGACTAGACACCCACAAGGTGTTGAAGGCTGAGCTGAATTCTCAGTTCTGCTGACAGAACAAGAATTGTAGTATACAACAGAACAAAATTTAGTCTTCTGGTTGGCAACATTTAAAAGCAAAGAGCCAGTGCTTAAGGCATCTGGAGACTTTGGGTTCATGTCTTACACATGAAGCCAGCTGGGTGAGCCTGGGCCAGTCACTCTCTCTCAGTTCTAGGAAGATGATAATGGCAAGCCACTTCAGAAAATCCTGCCAAGAAAATTGCAGGTAGTTGCCTTTGGGTCATTTTTGCCTTTTCTCAGCCCCCAAAAGCAGTATGCAGGCCTCCCAAACCCTCTGTGCACCCCATTTTTTGCAAAAACGGGTGAAAAACGGGACCATTTTTGCAAAAAACAGGGTGCACAGAGGGTTTGGGAGGCCTGAAGATTGATCCTGGGGCCAGGGAGGAGAAAAACATTTTTTCTTATTTACCTCTTTGAAATCTTGGTGCACCGGTGGGTCTCATACTCTGAAAAATATGGTATATTAGCAGAGACTCAATTCTACATGTAGAATTTATTTTTCTGCATATGATAGGCCAACTTATTTGTCTTTTTCTTGTAGCGCTGGAGCTGGAAGAACAGGTACATTCATAGCACTCAGCAATATTTTGGAGCGAGTCAAAGCTGAGGGGCTCTTAGATGTATTTCAAGCTGTGAAGAGTTTACGGCTGCAAAGACCTCATATGGTGCAAACACTGGTATGTTGCTTCACCGCAATTGATAATATGGCACTAATATTTTGAGAGTAAAATAGAGGCTTTATATTCATACAACAGAATGGTTTGCTAAAGCATATTGACTGTGGGCCTCAGTTGATGATGGCAACCATGACTACAGGGATTACTAAGCAATGCTGTCACACATTAGGACCAGGGGTGGATTCTAACTTACCTCACCGCCGGTTTGCTGCCTTCCGCGCCGCGTTGGTGCACCTTGTGAACACGCGCATGCGCAGTAGAAAAAAATTCCCCCAAAAAAGGCTGAAAACAAGATGGCAACACATGTGCAGTCATGGAAACTCGACTTCTGCTCATGTGCAGAAGAAAGAAAAAAAAGAAACAAAATCCCAAAAAAAGATGGCAGCGTCCACGGACCAGAACCGGCTCCATGACGTCACCAGTGACTTACTACCTACTCGGTAGAACCAGTCCAAACTGGTAGGAACCCACCTCTGATTAGGACCATATCATTTAGTGACAGAAATTGATAATTGCCATTGGGAGTTGAGTACCTATATAAATTTACTTCAAAATTCCTCCCCAATGGTAAAAATACCTGGTTATAGAATGCCTAAGAGGTTATGTTAGGATACAATTTTGGGTCCCCTTATATTGCTGGCATGCTCTAAAAGAGTTGGAAACCAGTTATGAATAAGAGCATAAGGGGGGAAAAAGAGAAAGGCAAAAGATTAAAACATCTAATCAGTTTTTATCCTGGCCAGCAGCAAAAATTAGTACTGGTCTTTTGTTTGTTCTATGAAAACTTGTTCTAAAGTGAGTAGTGAATTTGCATTAATAGGCCAATAATCTAGGTCAATAAACTGAAAATACATTCATATTAAGGAAAACTTATAACTTCTCATTCAAATAGTTGTTCAAAGGAAATAATTGTTTTGTTCTGTTTTACACATAGTAGTTTATGCAGTGACACTTGGTATAATTGTGCAAAAAGTGAAAAACATTTTATCTGTATGATATCATGATTCTACAGTTTTGAAGTTAAATACAGTTCAACAGCATTCAAACATAATAATCTCTCTTTTTTGCACCTGCAGGAACAATATGAATTCTGCTACAAAGTGGTACAAGATTTCATTGATATATTTTCTGATTATGCCAATTTCAAGTGAAAATGCCTGCCATTTTTTTTAATTTAATCATCTGTACAAAGATTTGTAAATCATGTTAATTTATTTCCATTTAAAAAAAAATCTAAATGTACATATGATTATGTATGTTTTGCTTTGAATGTCTCTTCAGGTGTATGTATGACTCAAATAAGCTTCAACCCTGACCCAAAGGAGTATACACAGACTCTTTTCTTACAATAAAATGAACTTCTAGTCAGCTGTTTGGTGGCAAAAGGAAAGAGCTGATTTATGGGATTTGTATAGTTTTGAAAGGACTTAATATATTCACTCCAGCTGGTTGATAAAGGAGGAAAGCTGCATACACAGAATATAGTTGCATGTTGGACTACTCATTCAGCTGAAGAAATATGTGCAAAAAACTCTGTCTGCATGTGTAACAACCCTATCTAGGTCATTGCTTTGTGTTTTTGTTGGTTTTAAATTTAAATAACTGAGGCCCATGTACAATATAGTGCAGTATATACTGTTGTGAATACAGGCACAATTCAGCCTATGTTAGGCATATTTAAGACTCACTGATTTCAGTGGGTTTAATAAGCATATGCTTAAATATTTCCCATTGAAATTAATGGCACTTTTGAGTCCAGCTAAATGTTTGAAAGCACTGATTCTGAAATTAAACTAATGTAGATCTGATCAGTGGCTTAGATGATAGCCCGCTGATCACTCTGCATCCATGTAAGAGCAAAATATATTAATAGAACTTCAAATCTCCTTAATTTTGGCTGAATCTTTCCCATATTTTGCCTAAATGCATGAAAAATTGTGATTCATTACCTCTAATCTTACATTTGAAATTATATATTTTTAGTTTATTGTACATAGTCCCTAATATTTATATAAAAAAGAAAAAAGAGTACATTTTTAGAGCTTAAAAAATCATCTTGCTATCATTGAGCAATATTTTATTTAAAGCAAGCATCATTTAATGACTACACCACAAAGATATTATACCATCCAGACTGAAAGGAATATGGGCTTTCTATGGTAGACAGATAGAAAAAATTCTTGAATCTTCATTTCAATAAGATTTATATCGGTTTCTTGTTTTCTTATGTTGATGCTATTGTCATTAAGATATTTGATCCTCATACAACATCACTAATATTAATGTGGAAAATTCACTGAGGTAGATAATACACAAAGTATGCTAGAATATGAGAACATTCTAAATATTTGTTTTTATTTTATCAATACCAATTAGAATCATTTGCCTTTTTGGTACTGTTTTGATCTTTATAGTTAAGCACAACTAGAATAGAGAGGAACACAAATCTTCCATAAGCAACAACATAAGATATCATTTTAACTTTTTAAAAAATGTATATTTTTAAAAATAGGACTCTAAGAAATTCTGTTTTAATGCAAGTTCTCAATACCATAATGTAAATATGGAGTTTCTTAAATTTAATTAAGTAGTACCGGTATTAATATATAATTTATCATTTTATTGCATTAAGAGAAAATATATTTAACTTATAAATCAGCTAATCAATATTTGATACTATTTTGTATCAAGAAATTTTGTTTTGTTGTCATAAATAGCTATAAAGCCAGATATTACATTTATATTAAAAAAAAGTATCTCTTTAGTAAGCAATCTAAATTAATTCATCACTTTCTAAGTTCTACTAAGGTAATAAAACTTAATAAACAGCTATCATTTTAAAGTCTAGTTGAATGTCAAATATTCAAAATACAATTCACAAAAATCCCTTAATTATTTGAGTTCTTTTCGTACCCAAGGCACATAAATAAAATAATGATTCCCTGCACTGTATTCCCAAATATCCAATTGCTCCTTATCTCCAGAGTGCACAAATAGTTCCAAAATGAGCAAAGGTACTTTTTCTATTGTAATGTAGCCTCCATGAATCTAGAACTTAGAAGCACCATGTAGATACCAGAATACCTACAGGTATTCTGTTTGGGCTGTTCATGTACTAAAAAGCACAAAACCCAATAATCTTGATAATATTTGTATAGAAGTTGTACCATATAGTTCCATCTTATTGGCTGCTGCAAGATTTCAAAGTTTTTAACAACAGAAGAAATATTTTCTTGATACCAGCACGGACAAATAATAAAAACAAAATAGCATAAGCCTGGATTCAATTATGATTAACTCCACCGTTTTCAGGAAATAGCAGAAGCTGCTACAAGAAGGAAGAAGATAAATTATTTTTATACTCTCTACCTGATAGTTTTTTACCCTCTCCATTCCCCATACATTTTTTTAATTATTCTGGAACAAAGTAGGGAATAATATAAGAATAAAGATGGAGGTATTCTTAGAAATGTCCACCCATTCCTTTCTCTGTCGAGCAATTCATAAAAAACTTTGCTCTGCAGAAATATGAATCAAACCTACAGTCTGAACAAAACTAGGATCACAGTGAAGTAACAAAATAGACAGAACATTTTATTTCCCCGTATTTTAAAAGGTATATATGTAAAAGCACAAACATAATTTATATAAATTTATATATAAATGTCTATATAATATGCAATATATCTGGCTTGCCTGGTCGTTTTATGAATTATAAATGCCTTATTAAAATTATGTAGACTGCAAAATGGTCTTTCTACTTTAGCTCTTGTTTTTTTTAATGCTACATACATTTAAATTGTTCCTGAAAGGAAAAGAAAAGTGAATACTTAGTAACCCAGAAGATAACAAAATTTCCATATCAGGCCAATTACTTTTAATTGCTAAACTGTTTATGTTAGCAGGTTAGATATTGTTTTTAAGGACAAATGCTTACATCTTCTAGGGATAAAAGTCCTATGCACATACAGTTGTAGCACATAAGAAATCATTTTATGAAGTGACTGATATTAACAATTCTAACCTCAAAAAATGTAACGTTAAGAAATATTGAGAAAACTTTCTATACTAGTATCTGATAGAATTTTTAAAAACTTTAGAAAAATAAAACTTGCAATTTGATATAGATGAAAATCCATCGAGTCCAAAAGAAATCTGCTTTGGAAAATGCTTCTAGCAACCTTGGAAATATCAAACATTTTTTACATGAGTTAAGTAGAAATTAACCCTGGCAATTTTTTGTCCCAGCTGTTCTTCTGTAAAAGGGCCATCTTATATAGATTGTGGGTGGGATGCGGATCTGAAATTAACATCAGAAATTATTTTAAGCATCTTGAAATGTTGAACGAAATGCATGTCTTTCAGCCGTCTTGATTCCTCAGTTCCTTCCTATGGATCTATCCAAATACGGTAGCAATTTTGCAACTTTATATAAAACAGTCATCAGTTTAATCTACTTCATATCCCTAGATAAATCCAGGCTACTACAACTGGCTGGTGTTTTTTATTCATCCATAACCGTAACAGTGAGGGGTATTTGGTGCTCTCTGAGCTTGGTTGTTTTCTTGCAGGCGTTTCATTATCCAAACTAAGCAACATCATCAGTACTAATAAGGGAGCCTTACTCTTACTAGCACAAATGATACCGAATTTAAGTAATGAAACATCTGCAAGGAAACAAACATGCTCAGAGAGTACCAAAGACCCCTCATTCCAACCCTGAGCTACAAATATTCTTCTTATCGGTACCATACCAGTGAGTTCTTACTGCTTCCTATATAAACTGGCACCACCCAGATGTATAGTACTTTTGGGTGCCGAAAAGGGAATGCACGCTCGTCAGCCGCACAACCTAGAAGGGGAGCTGAAAAGGGGGCATGCATGCGCTGGGAAATGAATGTCCGGTTTCCACCACCTAGTCTTCCAGTTACTTGCGCACATGTTCATGCAACAATCAGCTGGCTGCCGTGCATGCCCACTCCAGAAAACATTCCAGTTTTCAGCACTGCCGCATGCATGAAGGCCATCTGATCATTGCATGCCAGAAACCTGGACGAGGAACAGGCTACACTGTGCGTGCCAGGCGACATGGGTCCGCATGCCACTCCGGGCACGTGTGCCATAGGTTCGCCATCACGGAGTTAAGGATATCATTATACATTTTGTGTAAATTGCCCATCAAACACCGAGAAAAATCCTGCATATTGTAGACATATATGTCTCATTGTTAAAAAAACAGAACTGTTATTCTACAAAATAATACAGAAACAAAATCTACCAAAAATGCACATAAGGTCCATGAATGAAAAGGACTGATTTCAACTGAGGAGACTGTCTGTAGCTCAGGGTTGAACTGTGGAGTCCTTGATGCTGTCTGAACTTAAGTTGTGTGCTTGATGATGTTTCATTCTCTGACCAGGTAGATAACATCTTCAGTGCTAGAAGGGAGTGGAGTTTCTCTGTTATATACAGTAGCTTACCTGATCAGTGTTGGTATCCCCCCCCCTCCTTGTCGTTCTTTGATTAGGCTGTTTACTGACTGAATTGGTAGTTCCTTGATTAGGGTATATTTTTATTGCTTTGGTTTTAATCTTGGTGTTTCCCCTGCTGATTGCTACTAAAGAGGTGTTCTGGTCTTTTAGTTTCTTTTTTATTGTTTCTTTTGGTAGAAAAACTACTGTATATAAATAGAGAGCAAAAGTCACTTATTCTAGAACTGAAGATATTATCTAACCAGGTAACAAAATGTCTGCAAGCAAACAGCCAAGCTACGAGAAATTCAGAAAACCGAATACTTGGAATTGGTGCAATATAACTACGGTAGTAATTCAAAATATAAATCCAAATAGTCTCCTCCTAACATAAAAATGTATTCTGCAATAGCTGATTTTAAATAATTATGTTAGATTCTAGAAGAAAAAAACCAGAATACTCAACATAATCTCTTTCTTGGATATTGTTCAGTATATTTGGTTCTGTGTAATTCCATTTAATGCCAATATTTGTTCTGTGTATTAAAATTTTAATTCTGAATCTAACAATATAGGTAGTCCTAGACTTACAACCACAATTGAGCCCAAATTTTCTGTTGTTTAGTGAGACATTTGTTAAGTGAGTGTTGCCTCATTTACAACCTTTCTTGCCAAAGTTGTTAAGTAAATCACTGCAGTTGCTAAGTTAGTAATAAGGTTGTTAAATGAATCTGACTTTCCCATTGACTGAGCTTGTCAGAAGGTTGCAAAAAATGATCACATGACCTCAGGAGACTGCAACCGTCATAATATCAACCAGTTGCCAAGCGTCCAAATTTTGATCACATGACCACATGGATGCTGCAATGGTTTTATATATGAAAATTGGTCTAAGTCACTTTTTTCATTGCCGTTGTAACTTTGAACTGTGGCTAAACAAATTGTTGTAAGTCAAGGACGACCAGTAATAGAAAAGTTACAAGGTTGAAGGATTGAAGCATTAGATAATTTAATTTGGGGTTCAGAAATTTTTAATCAGATTAATTAATACTATACTTTATATAGCATGCAATATTTTTCATGCTTAGTTTTACACTGAATGAAACATCATTAATAAATGCCAAATAAAGATTAGAAATTATATATTCTGACCTGCATAACAGTCACTATGTGATTGACTTTGTCTTATGCAGTAATAGACACTGATTACCAAAGTTTTAAGTTCCGGTTTCACTTGGGACATGTGAACAACTAGAAATATTAAAGCCATTTATTTCAAACTATGTTTCTAGAAAAATCCTACATTCATCAACAATGTATAAGAAGTTTATTAAGGAGAAAATTATTAACTAGCCAATTAGCTAACCAAAAGGAAAGATTATAAATTGCTTTTTATATTCTCTTTCAATGCAAAACACAGGAGTTATACATATTCTATATATGCCTGGAATGAGGGATGGGTAGTCTTGACTAACAGCTGCTACTTAGAAAACTGCTGAATAGCTCTCATAACATACACATCTGTCTGTAAACATGTTGGCATGATGCCAAAGGGACCCAGTTTTGAGCTACTACTTGGTTGCTTACAGATGTGCTTCAGATAAATGTTGCCATGTGATTTGTATTAATTTACTACCAATAAATTAATTGAAGATTAATTTAGTCTGGGTACTGTTGTGAGACTTGGGTAGCCTAAATCTGTATCTGCGCTGCCTGTCTTCCATTTTCCTATATAAAGAACTACCTCTTACTAGGACTGTGCCTGGTAAGAGGTAGTTATGAGCTAACTACCAAAAGAGCTAAAGAGGCACAGTAGTTAGATGCTACTTCTGCTGACTGCTGGTTCAAATCTCAGCAGGCTCATGGTTGACTCAGCCTTCCATCCTTCCAAGGTCGGTAAAATGAGGAGCCAGATTGTTGGGGGCAATATGCTGACTCTGAAAACCACTTAGAGAGGACTGTAAAAACACTGTGAAGTGGTATATAAGTCTAAATGCTAACGCTTAATGACAGCCCAGCTCAGAGTCCATTTTAGACAGTCAATTAATCTTTGATGCAGAAAAAGTAAACAACCACATGTTTTCTCTTTAAGAAAGAAACTCTCTCCAGGTATTATTCAGGTATTATTAGAAATGATTTATGAAGAAGAAAGAGAATCAATTTGGTGCATTGGCTAAGACACCTGTCTAGAGACACTGAATTCTAGGCCCATCTTAGGCAAAAAGCCAGCTGCATGACTTTGGGCCAGTCACTTTCAGACCTTGGAAGAACACAGTAGTAAACCACCTCCAAAAGATGTTGCCAAGAAAACTACAGGGAATCAAGAATGAATGGAAGGAACCTTCCCCCACTCCAAAAAGGAAGAAAAAGGTTTGATTAAATACTTTTGTCTTAAGGATAGCTTTGGCACTTTGGCCTCTATTCCTTAGCAGTCTGTAGAGAGATTTTAAGTTCTTCCACTGATAGATATTTAATCTCGCTTCATAACTTTATCCTGAATTTGCAAAAGTTGCAGATTAATTTTTGAGTATTGCCATTATGCACTGGGTCTTATTTGGAGCAATGCCGGGAAAGGATTGGTATAGCTATATGCAGGTATTTTTCTAAGTATAGGTAAAGTAAAAAAAATTGGTGAGGACCATGGAGGTGTAAGCAAGTGCTACGGTATGCCTGCTTATAATGATATTGTAAATGTATTTATCATCCTATCCAAAGCTACATTTACAGATTGTGAGTTGGGTTATGACCAACATTGCAGAAAGTACTCAAAGCACATAAAATAGGCTTGCTTATCGCAGCATTTCAAATCACTCCATAACCCAAATGCATTTGGAAGCAGCCAAGTGCTTGAGGATGTTGAGAATCATACATGCACATCAGTTATATCATCATAGCTCTTCTGAACTGCAGTGAAATACCTGGATGGGGCTTTTCTATTTCTTGTGCTTGATGAGAATGTATCTCAATAATTACGTGTATCTATGATTCTTTTATATTTATGTACAAGCCTACTGCCATCTGTGACACACACCCAGAACATTCAGAGGACAGCCTTGGTTCAGTGGCATACATGCTTTATATAGGCTCATATCTACAGTAACCATTAGAAACTAATGTGAAAAAAGATTCTTGTTAATGGTTTCAAATACAGTTAATACTTGAATTACAAAGACTCTAAAGAAGGATGCCTATCATACTGATTATTTTGAAAAGGATGTTTATGAATCTGTTTTAAAAAGAGTTTGAACCTTTTTGTTCCAATAGTTTGAAATGTTTACTTTAGCCATTGTAATTTGTAATGTATTGCTACTGAATATTTTTATGTACATGCTAAAAACCCTATTTAATTTGTCAAGGATGTTGTATGTATGTAATATAATGATATTTTCTTTTATTACATTTATAATTTGATCTCTCTGTACAGTATTTATAATTCCAGTGAATGTTGCTGATTATTTGTATATGCAGACTGCAAATCTAATCATTCCAATGCAGGAACAAAGGCTTCATTTTATTTTCAGGCTTTATTTCTTTCCTTAAATCTCTTAATTTAATTCCTTTCCTGTTTGCTCATTTAAACTAAATATTGCAATTTTATAAAGAATGTAAAACCCCTTATTTAAATTACTTTGCCAAGCTGTTCAAATTCTGGTTATTTTACACAGACGGCTCTATTCTGACAAAAGAAAGAGTGTTAAATGAAGCACTTTAGGTATAATATTTAATTTAAAATGGTAGTTGAATAATTCATTCAGAACACATATATTTATTCTAAATCTGAATAAAAGTAATCATTTTTCTTAGTTATCCCAGTGGATTATACAAATGCTAATGTAATCTTTCTGGGCAGTATTTTTTTTTTTTACAACAAACACCACACATCTAATGTTCCTCCAATGTTCCACTTATTTAAAATCCACAGCAGAATTCTACATATGGTCTTTTTTTCTGAAACGGTTGACCATTGCACATTTTAAAGCACTGCTGTAAACTGCCCTGGGTGTTGCATCAACAGAAAGAGGGAAATATAACTTGAATAAATAAATAATTCCTTGATTTTTGAGTTGATTTTATTTAGTGACAGATGTGTACAAAAAGCTGCCACTTAAGTTTTCAGCTTGCTTTTTTTTATCCCATTACTTGATTTCATCAAAACAGAGACTGGGGATTTATCCCCTTTTATTTAGCAAAGGATAGGCCTGATTCTCTTTGCCCTATCTCTGTTTGGGGGCCAAAGACTCTCCATTCCTGTTACAAATCATTTTTGATCGCCCCTCCTTGCAGCATTTTCAGTAACACTACAAATAAGCACTTAGTATTTCACCTGCAAACAGCAGCCAGTGCAGTGCTTTTAATAGTTACTTTGTTCTTCCAGGGACAACATAGTCTTAGGTTATGCACTAACTGCGATTTCTGGATGAGACTTTTCCCCATGTACTGTATTACTATAGTCAAACTTGGAGTTTACCAACACTTGTACCATAGATTTTAGGGTCATTTTCCTCCATGAAGAAACATATTAAGTTATTAGCCAAAGTTGTAAAAAAAAAGTGCTTCTGGCCATTGTCTTGGATTGAAAGATTCAGAAACATTCCCCAAACTGTATATCTGCTTTTTCTAGGACAGCATAAACCTATTCAGAACAGGGCACTTTCTACTAGCTTTTTTGAATTGTAATCCTCCTTTCAAACACTTCCATTATGCCTGGATTTTAATGCACTATAATTTATACTGTCCTGTGTAGTCATAGGCAATCGAAAAACATTACATTGCTATATACTACAAGGATCCCTATGCATTACCTCTCTTTCTGAAAAACAACTGTCCTTAACCAACACCATCACAAATCTGCTTGAGAGAACAGGAAGCAAGCGGAGGCTCTTATTTGCAAATCATTCTGGAGATTCAGAAAGATGTGTCGTAGTTGATAATGTCAAAAGACACCGGTTTGAAATGACTCAAGCTATAATGCTTCCTGCTTTCTCTAGATTACTTGTTGCAGTGAAGCTACCATCCTTTTGATTGTTTTATCTAATTACGGTAAATTACAGTGGCTTGCCCAGGAGATCTGAAACTCTACAATTTTTAGAAGAGTTTCAATAATTGCTTCCTTTAAACAAAAATCTTCCAAAAAAATTGCAATATTATGATACTTATAATAACTTCCAAACTAGAATTGACAAGGACCACTGATAAAATGTGACTTCCTAAGCAGCCTATCCATTTCGTTGGGAGGGAATTATAAGGTATGTGTATTAAGATTTTTTTCTGAAAATTAAGTATGTTATGAATTTGAAATCCTGACAGCCAGTTTGTTAGAGTGTTTAAGGCACCATGCTATGAGTCTAGTCTCACCTTAGACACCTTGGGCCAATCACTCTCAGTCCTAACAAGCAATGGAAAAACACTTCTGAAATATTTACCAAAAAAACTGACATCCCCCCCCCAGAGCAATCATAATTAAATGATTGTTAACTATGACATAGTTTAAAAGGGTACATCGCTCCATTATGGTTTACACCTACAGAAAAGAATTATGGAATTATCCATACTTTGAATGAAATCTTATGTGTTAGAAGTGATTGTGTTTGTTAATTCTAAAAGTTACTTACTGTGCCCACAAATGAGTTATAATTTATTTTCAAAACAAATATGTCAGCAATAACTTCTCCAGTAGGATATGATATATTAAAATTAATTGGATTCTTTAAGTGAGTATATATTTGAAAACTGTAATTACTACAGAAAAAATCTGAGTCTGGGAATTTTCAAGCACTTAAGTAAATAATTTTCTTACACTTCGGTTGGGAGAATGTTCCTTAAAAATCAATGGCATTTACTTCTGAGGAGATAGGCAGAGAGCTTTACAACATGCTTGTGTTGTAAAATTATTTTTCCCATTTGGGAGAATTCGTTTGAACACTGAGTATGCATTAGCTATGATCCCTACTGCACCATTCATGTGAAGATTGGGGAGATTAGAGGGAAAACTGCATCGTTGGGCCTACTGAAGCATTCACCCTTGAAAATGACTTGTGTATTAGAGCAGTGTTTCTTAACTTCAACACCTTTAAGAAGTGTGAATTTGTGAACAGTTTGTGGAGTTGAAATCCACACATCTTAAAAGATGCCGAGGTTGAGAAACATTGTATTAGGAGGATTTTCTCTCACACTCTCACTCCCTCTCTCACATACAATAAATAGCAGGAAATGAGATCAAATGAGGAAGGCAAATGTTCCCCAAGTGTGAACTGAAGTTAAGGAACAGGAGAAATTGAGGCAGTATAGGAGCAGAGAACCCATTGCCAACAGCAAAAGAAAAGTTGGATAAACTTGGTTTGGAATTCTACCATCTTTGTCTGAGAGAGCCTACTGAAAACAAATGTTGGCAGCTAAAATGAAGACTCACTTCCAGAAATGCATGAGGAAGAATGTAATATCCCAGAGGCCACAAGAGAAAAAAGAAAATAATCCCCAAAGACATTCAATTGTTAGGAGAATTTTGTGAGAGGAGATGGGTTTCTCTGACCTCAGATCAGAAGGCTGTTAAAAGAAAGGGGGGCGCAAAGCAGATCAAAAGCTTTTTGACTTCTATCACAAGATAGAGAACAGAATGCATACCTGATTTTTAAATTTTTATTTGATATGCTAACGATGTGGGAGGTGGTTATTACTGTATATAAATTTCTGATACTTTTTATTTGCTACAATGCCATTTCCTTTTTAAAGATATTACTTGGAAGAACTTTAAACCCCAATACAATCATTATATAGAATCCATTCATAAATGTATGCAAATATGTTGTCTCTGTGATTAGATTTCATTCTTATAAATACAGAAATGTAAATATGAAATAGAGAAGACATGCCAGCAAACTGGCATAAAAATGTTAATTATTGAAGTCTCAGAAGAAGGAGCTATTGTTGATGTTAATATATTTATTATTAATATTTATATCTTTGATACAAAATTTAATCCTGCCTGTCATTCAGGAAATCAAGGTTCAATCAGGAAATCAAGGTTGTGTACATAGTATTTGTTTCTCACAAGATTTTATTTTCCTCACAAGAACCCCGTAAGGTAACCTGGCCTGAGAGTGACTATCTCAGCAGGACAGGATGAGTTTCCATTGATGGGAATGGATACGAATTTGGGTTTCTCCAGTCCAATATTTGAAGTATACCATACTGCCTAGCTATCCTCATTAAAAAGAATGGCACTCATCTTGAACTCTGTTCTTTTTTTAAAAATATATAGTAAACAATGATGACAATATTTGGAAGTCAATTCACTAAATATTCTCTAGGCCGGGGGGTCAGCAACCTGCGGCTCCGGATCTGTATGCGGCTCTTTGGGCCCTCTGCCATGGCTCCCTGTCCCATCATTGGTTGGCCCCACCCTTCGCCCCTTTTATTTTTTTGGGAAATCCGGGCTGAGGAACAATTGCCAGCCGTGGCAGATGCTTCCCTTTGGGCAACCCTCCTCCCCTCGCAATCACCTTGCTGGCTGTGACTGAGCAAGAGGAGACCCTCCTCAAGCGAACACCAAAGTGCAGGAAAGGCGTGCGCAGGTGGCCGCTCGCTTAGGGGGAGGGTCTCCCCGCATGTGCGCAGGCTTCCGGCTCAGCCACAGTGAGCCAGCCCGGATTTCCAAAAGAACAAATAAAAAATGCAGTGAAGTGCTTGGCTCAGCCGTGGCAGAGAGGAGGGGGGAGGGAGGAAAGAGACGAAAGAGACACAAAATGTGATACACACAGAGAGAGGAAGATGGGGGGGAGAGGGATTCAAACAGAAAGAGAGAGACTGTGTGTGTGTGTGTGTGTGTGTGTAGCTTTCTCTCGCTCCCTGCCCGTGTCTGTTCTTACTGTTGGAAAGCCCTTGCAGCCTGGCATGCTCTTTTTGGGGTTTGTCACAAGTTGGGTTTTTTCCTTTTGGAAAGGCGGGCTGGCGGAGCAATGAGCAGCTTATCTCCTCTCCTGTCCCCCTGACTGGCTGTGGTGGGGCCGAGAGGGTGCACACAAGATGTGGGGGAGAGAAGCCTCCGCCGCACATTGATTGCCACTCATTGCTCTGCCAGCCCGGCTT